>JABFPJ010006173.1:0-11241 GCA_022817425.1 Gryon sp. ZL-2020
GTATATTGACAATATATTGGACTATATATGGACCATATATTGTCCATTTATAAAACATATTAACAGTATATTATTCAAGAAATCATATATTAATCATATATTGATAATGTATGGACTATATATTGAACATATATTGATCATATATGAACCATATATGGACCATTTATTGTCCATATATAAAACATATATTAACAGTATATTATTCAAGAAACCATGTACTAATGATACATTGAGAATATATGGTTTAAACAGTATATTGACCATATATTGGACTATATATGGACTATATATTGTCCCTATATAATACATATATTAACAATATATTATTCAAGGAAACATATATTGACCAGATATTGACATTATATTGATTACTTTTGTAAACTGCTAATACATTGATAATAAAATGGTCCATATATGGAAAATATGTATATATATGGTCAATATATTGATAATATATGAACAATCCCACACGATCGAAAATATATTTTCAAAATATATATAAAATATATTTGTCTGAAAAAAAAATATATTCGGCAAGAAGTTATATAAATGACATATATTTTTTATATATTTTCTAAAATATATTTCTAAAAGTATATAAAAAATATATAAAAAATATATAAAATATATGTTTTTTATATGTAAGAAATTATATATTTCAAATATATTTTGAGAAATATATTTTCATCCCTGTGGGATACATGATCATTTTTGTATGTAATATATTGTTATTATTATAGCTATATACTTTAAATTTACGTTTGTTACGTTCACAACTTCGTCCATATATAAAACATATATTTACACTATATTGACCATATATGGATATATATTTACACTATATTGACCATATATGGATTATATACGGTACATATATGGAAAATATATATGGACCATATATGGAAAATATGTGAATCAACATTGTCTATATATATGTCTATGTATTATCAATATATTAACAATACATATATGATGTATGATTTTCCTTTTCTTTTTATTATTTATATAACTTTTTCATTAATGTTTGTCAAACAACATTTCGGAAAAAAGATATACGAAGAAAATTGAAAAAAAGCATATTTTCTAAGATCGTAATGAATTATCGCGAATGTTGCGAGAAAGAAATAATTTGACATATTTTACAAAGTCGGAAATAACGGAGTAGAAGTTGGTAAGCGGTCCTACCTCGGTTGCAACTCTCTGACTTTACCCTTGATGTGGAAAGCAGGACGGTCAGATGCGTTAACGAGAAAACGAGAGCAGGAGAGCAAAGCGTAATCGAGTCGACGCTAAGAAAGTTTAAGAAATGAAGGGAGCGAACAAGGTGGAAAGAGATCAGCAAAGCTGAGCAATTTTAAAGCGATTTTTCCCGAAATAAGTTTACAGTAATTGAGGGCTTATGAAAGACCTTGGTCATCAAAAACGATAATTATAAATTCCACGAATAAAAGTGTGAATAAATATTTCGCGCTTTTAACGACGAAAAGAAAGAAAAACGGAGAAATCGAAAGAGAAAGAGAGAGAAAGAGAAAAAGAGAAAAAGAAAGAAAAACATTTCTGCGTGTTCCAATTTAGCGTATGTTATAATTGTGTCTTTGTCAGTAAAACGTAACTTTATATAGTTGCATCCTTGTTTGCTGCAGACCGCTTTTCTTTCGTGAAAAAAGGAAAAAGGATATATGCAGGAAGGAAAAAGAAGGAGCAATGTGAGCGCTTGACGCGATATTGGAAAATGGCGCCGATGTATGCGGGGGTGTGAGACGGGGGGGAGGGGGGGGGTGCGACGACTGGAACGTCGGGTGCAAGATGGGATAGGTTATGTTGGCGCAGAGAGAAAAAGAGAGAACGAAGGTGGCTGGCTGGCTGACTGGCTGGGTGTGTGGGGTAGCGGAGCTTTACTTCTGGGAGTGGAGAAAAATAAAATAAATTGCTCAACATATCCAATAAGGTGGCAGAGCCGTTGCCTGGGCGACGCCGACTCTTTACTCTCATCAGTTTCTCTCTTTTCTTACGCTTTTCACGACTTTCCTTCCTTCCTTCCTTCCTTTTTCCTTCCTAGATTCCGCGTCTATCCGATCGTCATCGTATAACCTGTGCGAAGAGCAGTTGTCTGCAAATTAATTGTGACTTTTCAAAAAAAAAAAAAAAAAAAAATTTACTAAAATTCTTTTTTTTGTGATCATTAATAATTTTTTTAATACTTTTTATCATTAATTTCGTAAAAATTACTGTTTTTAACAGTTATATTTACTTACGGAAATAAGTAAAAAAGATTTCGCAAATTGAGGTTATCTTTCATATTAAAATATCTGTTATTGTACACAAATACAGTAAAACTTCTGTGAGTCCATATTTGTATGTTTGTTTACACTGTGACGAATTCGCTATTTCTCTCTTTTTTTAACCGATATATTGTGGTATTTAGAAAAAGATAACAATAGTGGATTCCTTGCAGGTGAAAAAGAACAGAGAAAGTGAACTCTTTGCAGGTTCTACTCAGATATATGGAAATATTCAACTGGCAATTCAAGAAATTCAATATTCCATCACTGGTCAATGTTGGACTAATGATGGCCCAACATTGGGCCAGTTAAATTTCTTTTCTCATTTATTTTTCTCATATTACACTCAACTTCCTCATAATGCAACAACTCCGAAACCGGAAACGATCTTTCATTGCAACTAACAGTTTAATTTGATTATTTTAAGTAATGCGAACATACGAAATTTCATTTTGAGGTTATGTTTTTATTATAAACTACATTATCTTTAAGTTTTTATGTATTATTGTATGGAATAACAAACAAAATTGTATACAAGGGATTAAAGAAGTTAAAAATTAAGTATTACTGTTATCTGATCGGTTAGATCGGTTGCGATATTAGGTGTTGCAGTAAGAGGAAGTCGACCTTACAATTTTATTATTTCCTGTGCAAGATAAAATAATGAAAAATGTTAGTTATGGCACGGCGGAGAATTATTAAGTTCATACTACAAATCGTTTAGTTTAACTGAAAATTATAGTTAAAGATACCGATTATTCAATTATCCTGAAAATTTAACGTAAAATATCAGTTAAACTTACTGCAATAACAGTTAAAATAACTCGTTATTTCCCTTAACTGAACTGATTAGTTGAAATAACAGATGAGATTTGCCTCGGTGTATGAAGTCACTCAATTAATTGCGCGTACATTCAGAAAATGTTCGAGCTATTCAGCTTACGTATTAAGGGTTGAATGATGGCGTAAGTTTGTCACATGAAAAGGTGTTTTACATATTTCGATTTGATATTGTCTATCACCATAATTTCCAACCCTTGTATAGTAATTTTTTCACAGGAAAAGTAATTTGATTTTACAACTTTACAAATGTAAAAATAAAGGAAATACTTGCATTTTAACCTTATCTAAAAAATTCTACGATTCAGCGCCAATTCCATCTCTATTCCATAAATGATCTTAAAAAATCATTACCTTATTCCCACTGCAATATTAAAGTCCTGGCACAAGGTACAGCAAAAAAAAAAGATGGATAAATAATTAGGGTTGATAGTTATTCTTATTTGAGCGGATGGACAGTTACTTATCATAACTACATTCCTTTCACTCGTGGGGCTAATTCCAGCGGTTGGTTTTGATTTCCTGCTTAACATCGTTGCACAGTCGACTCCCCGAAGACGGATTAAGTTCATCATCCCGTAGCCGCATCGGATCCAGGTCCAAATTACCGTACGTCATTTCTATTAGCGTGACGTCTGACTAGAAAAAAGAAAGAAAAAAGAAACGAATAAAAAAAAAGCGGAAGGCTTCCGCGCTAAATAATGACAGCAGCATGAAAGGAATTATAATGAGATATATAACCGTTGGCCACAGATCGAACCAACCGGTACATTATCATACGTCAAAGCTGCTACCGTAGAGAATGCCACGGAAATACCAACCATCCAGGCAAGACCGACTTTACGCCTCATCTTATAAGCCAAAGATATAACGCAGTATATATGTATATATATGTATAGTAGGCAACATTTACGCGTATTATCTCGGCATCGGTGCGGAAACATATGCAAATCTTTTTTTTGCATCTTTCCTCTCTCTCTTTTTGTTCGTATCTTTGCGTTTGATTTTTCTCTTTGTGTCCGCTATATGGCATTTTTGTATGATCGTATAACGTGGTAATGATCTGAGAAAATGAAGTTGTCCGTCTATTTTATGATTCGTCTTATGCGCTAATTGAGAACTTCCCATTGAGCATCGAATAATATTACGACGGATATTTCATTAAACGACCGGAAAGACAGAGACATTGGCGTTGGAATGGAAAAGGCGTTTATAAACAATTATGATAATGTAATTTATAAATTCGAACTGCAGCCTAGTATTTTGCCGCGGAATCAAGCTGACATTATAATCAGAATGTATAAGTTTCTGAGTCCGCGGGGGATGTAATGTAATCACAAAGATGACTCACAACTTTTCAGCTATTCTAATTTTATATCTCGTACGATAAAAAAGTTCTTTTCATTTCAACCGCTGCGCGGAGATGGAATTTCAAAGCTATACATTATTTTGAATATATTTTCGACTTTGAAACGTACACATTTGACGCTCACGTTTATGGCACAGATCTGTAAATGATGCAATTTATAATTTGTCATATCTTTTTGCATATATATTGAAAATGATAAATAATATAATTGTTTAAACATTAAGCTGGTTAAACGTAATGTTGTATTATTCATTTATAAACATTACATTAGCATAGGTGTCTTAAATCTACTTTAACATCCAAGTAATGTAATCAAGAGACACTACCGTGTCTCTTAATAATTCAGTACTTAAAAATCAATGTTCTAATTGCAAAGTACTTAATGTCAATGTTTCATAGTACTTCATAAAAGAAAAAAAGACCAAGTATCCATTAAATTAAGCTTAATTATAATTGAATCAAACACACGTTAACCTTAAAATTTCATGTGCCTGAAGTTTCAAACGTTGAACATCAACGAAAATGTAAACAAAGACTAAGTTTTATAAAAAAACGCTATATCTCCGTTGTCAATTCAAAAGCCTCTGTACAATTTCCCTAGTAGAAATTGAAAAAGGCTTGCCTAGTTAAAAAGCGAGCCCTGGATTGGTAAAGTCCGGGTTCGCCTTGTTACGGGTAAGCCTGGACTGGGCCAATGTAGGCCCAATGTTGTATAATTCATTGCAGGGTTGGAAAGTAGGGCCAATATAGGGCCTAACAAGGGCCATATTCAGGCCCAATGAGGGTATGAAACGTTTACCCACACATTCCGTGTATAGGGTTTTATGGGCACGTTAATTAGGCATTAGACACAGGTTAATTAGGCCAACATTGGATTTCATCAAATATCCCATACCAGGGAGGCCTCGTTAGGCCCACATTAGGAATACCTAACTAGATAATTTATAGGTTAGCGTTTCAAAACAATGTGGGTCCCTCAAAAATCCCACATAGGGCCAATGTTGGTCCAATCTTGGAACAAGGTTTGCCTAAGAAGGCCCCAGGTTCAGCCAAGTTCAAAATTCTACTAGGGTTGGAGAGGTAAACTTTAAAAGCAACGGAGTTACAGCGTTTTTTATATGACTTAGACTTTGTTTATATTTTCGTTGATTTTCAATGTTTGGAACTTCAGGCACATAAAATTTCAATTTATACATAATTATTATTATTATTTGTCAAACCATATTACAAAGACATAATCCTTGCCCCAACTGGTATTAAAACTACCTGGAAAGTGATAAAAACCAACGTCGACCATGATCAGACACAAATTTATAACGCAACGTTGGAAAACGTGATCGTAAAGCAACGCTGGCGTACGACGTAACCTCGACGATGTTTCATAGCGCCGCGCAGACGATATTGCGACGATATCCCCGTGGTAATAGGTTTTTCCACGTGTACAACGACGGCGCATATTGTTATGGTATCCTATCATACTTAACATAATCATAACGCTCGGATGATTGCGATCTCCGGGGCCTTCAGATATAGAAAGCGCGCAAGGTGGCAGTGGAGGAGAAATAGTAGGGGTAAGGGGGGTGGGAGGGGGAGGATAGCAGAGGTATCCGCGAGGTACGTACGTACCGCATGTACTTTGCGGGTAAAAAAGTGTGGCGTCGGCGGGGGTGAACTCAAACCACGCCTCATGCATGAGGCATGCGTCCAAGGATACGGCACTGCATAAAGAATGCCTGCTTCCGATTGGTCTTTCCGCCTTCGCGTTCTTCAACCCCTAGTTGAAGCGTACGTTCCATGCGTGCGTGCCTCAAGTTCGTTCGCTCGTTCACACACACGCGAACCATTGCGTTTGCTTTCTTCTTCTGCTTTGTGTCTGTGTGTGTGTACTTGTGTGTATAGACACGTACACAGACATAACTGTTGGTGAGGTTATGTGTGTATCGGGGGTGTCTTATATACACACACGCCCATCCCGTCTGCCTGCCGCGAAAGGAACGGGCAAAAAAAGTCAAGATAATGGATGGATATGACACGTTCCGGCGTTCGCGAGTGTCGACTCGCCGACAGGGGTCTCAAACTATTGCATGATGTGCTTTGACGCTTATTCCTTCAGTACTTGAATCAATGATCAAAAAAATGCAAAATGCGTCGTTAGAATTACAGTTGCCGTCTGGTTAATCGAATTTAAGAAGGAAATGTAAAAAAATTGTAATTATTGAAGGATTTGTAGAATTACAGTAGAACCTCGGTTAGGTTACGTATTCTAAATCATTAACAATGCACCGTTCAAACTACAGTTACAGTCAAATTAATTGAATTCTAGGAAGAAAATGTAAAAAAATTGCAAGATTGAAAGGATTTGTAGAATTACAGTAGAACCTCGGTTAGTTTACGTATTCTAATTCACTAACAATGCATCGTTAGAGTTACAGTTACAGTCTGGTTAATCCATTTTTAGAAATTAAATTTAAAGAAATGCAATTATAGAAGGATTTGTAGAATGACAGTAGAACCTCGGTTAGGTTACCTATTCTAACTGATTAACAATACATCGTTAGAATTATAGTTATAGTCTAGTTAATCGAATTTTAGGAAGGAAGTGTAAAAAAATTGCTATTATGGAAGGATTTTTATAATGACAGTAGAACCTCAGTTAGGTTACCTATTCTACCTTACTAAAAATGCATTATTAAAATTACAGTTACAGCCTAGTTAATCGAATTCCAAGAAGGAAATGTAAAGATTGCAATCACGAAAGGATTTGTAGAATGACAGTAGAACCTCGATTAGGTTACATATTCTACCTCACCTAACCTCTACAGAGACCATTATTTTGAGGTTAAGAAACAAAAGATTAAAATTCAATTGCAATTCAAATGTAGTAAAGGAATTGCATTCAAACTAAAACAATTAGAATGTCTAAATAATTTAATTTACATTTTTTCCAACTCTAACAAAAGTAGTATTATTTTCACTTAAACTTCTGACTTTTCTTCTACCATCTTCACATAACTCTTTGCAAACATTTAAAAGCAGTGTTCATTCTAATGAACATCCATCAACCACTTTTCCCATCATTGGTTATAATTAATCAGTGGCTATCAACATTGTGCACCTTCCGAGTCTTTTGTTTTCCTCATCGAATTATAATAAACCACGCAATCGTTATTGTCTTTAATGGTGCCTCAGCGTTTTTTTTTTCATTCTCGTTGCGTTGGGCATCGCAGACGAACGTAATGAAAGTCCCGCTTTACGGCTTAAACAAGTTTCGAACTTTCATATTTATTAAGATACTTCGCTTTACCGGCTGGCTGAGCGCGGTCGCTTGTTGATCGTCGTTAATGAGTTGGCACGACTGATTAATGGAGGGAAAACATTGTTTGATGAGCGACGATGCAAAAAAAGCGTTCCATAATTGTATTCAATTGTCTTTCAAAAATAAAATTGTTTTCCATACAAACTTGTTAATTATCTTATTATCCCGCAAAACAATTTCCAATACCTAATCTCCTTTCTTTCACAATTAGACAAATTTCAAAAGAATTTCAAAATTCCATTTTAATGAATGTGAGTGATCAAACTTTAAATACCTTTCAAAAAAGTGCCTTTTGCGTTCAATAAATGTGAAGGTGGAGAGGGCATTGAAATGAAAAAAGCCGAAAAATCCAGCAAGTGGAAACAAGGTGGCGAAGACAGGTTGTAGACCCGGGAGCAGCAAGGGTTACGACGTTTGGCAAGGGTTCTCTTCCTTTTTTTTCGGGAAGTTGAAGGCAACAAGGACAGAATGTAAAACTAAAAAAGGAAAGCAAAATGGGGAAGTAGAGGAGGGTTAAGGCAAGGCGAGAAAGAAGGAGCTGCAGGACGGAGGTTCTTTTTTCGTGAGGGAAAAAGAGAGGCGGCAAAGTCGAGTTGAGTAGAGTAGACGAGTGGAGTGGAGTGGCCGAAGGCACATGGGCAGCACTCTCATCCGTCTCGAGCTAAAAATCGATAGTTGCACGGGAGAAAAAGGGTTAAAGCCCCTTCTCTTTCTGTGTATTCGTCGGGCGAAGGAACAAGGACACGCAATCGGCGGGGATAAGGGCGATAAAGCGAGACGAACGAAATAATAGAAGGATTGAAGAAGAGCCGCGGAATGGGGGAGCAAAAGCGGATCAGACCCGGGGGGGGGGGGGGGGGGGGGAGGGGAGAATAGGTATGGGTTACCTAAGAGGCGCCCCCAGGAGAACCGCATTTACATAGCCATTGCGCGGTCCTTGTTAGAGCAAAAGTTGCCTCGTCTGCGTGATCTTGTCGATGTTAAATATCGCGCAACGTCGTGACGATCGTTAGCGTGCGATTTGGCGTTAAAAAAGATTTGCCGCTGATAATGAATGGCCCGATAGCCAGCGTGCTTGCTCTGCCGACTGCGCCAGAATGCCTTGCCCTACCGACTGCGCCAAGAATGCCTTGCTCTACCGACTGCGCCAATGCCGGCGCACTTTTCATCACGCGACCACGCTTACGTGTTAATTCGCGCGCGCGCGCGGAGATTCTGCCAGCCGGCTTTTATAAGCTTTCGCCTTGTATGGTCACGATAACTAGATTATCGCGCTATGAAATACTGCCGATCGCGATAACCGTTAAGTAAAAGGCGTTAAGTTATGTTAATGAGATGAACGCTGAGTTTTGGCGCAACTTTTGCTGTTTCCTTCCTTTTTCGAAACAAAAAAAAAAAGGAAAAGAAACATGAAAGGGTTGTAGTTAGACTTCGCTGAGGTGGTTTTTTTTAAACAAGTTAATGAACAATCTGTGCTATGTAGATTTTGCATAGATATAGTAGTTTTATTGGCAGGATTGTATTT
The DNA here is from genome assembly GCA_022817425.1 of Gryon sp. ZL-2020. Taxonomy (NCBI): domain Eukaryota; kingdom Metazoa; phylum Arthropoda; class Insecta; order Hymenoptera; family Scelionidae; genus Gryon; species Gryon sp. ZL-2020. The sequence continues at coordinate 9,333 of JABFPJ010006173.1, forward strand.
AATGACGGGTATCATTTTGTAAATGTTTGATTTTATTTGGTTCTTTTATTTGGTTATGAATGTCTTCATTCATTAGAATAAATATGCAGACGTGATGTATTAAAGATATAATATGTTTATTGAAACATAAAAGAAATGATCTGAGGTGAACGTAATGATTGAATTAATTGGTTTGTATGACAGTAAAAATATTACGACCGCAAGTTGCTGTTGCTGATATTTACGTGTAAACAATGTATTTAACTAATAATCTTTCAGATAATGGAAATATTCTCGTGTATTGGTTAAGAAAACATTAAAGTGTAGGTGGTAAATTATGGGTAGTAATAACATTTAGTGCTGTCGTAAACTAGACTTAGCGCTTGTTTAAAGTCGCGACGAAGAATCTGTTAAAGTAACTGCTATTAGTGGTTTTATTCGGTACGTTGGAATAAACTAAAGTGCTAGCTACATCGCGTGAATGAAGAAAAAAACAAGTTGGGGAGTAAAATCCGAGTCAATCCAGTGTCATCTATTACATTAATTTGCGTTTTTTAACATCATCATTTGCAAATTTGAAATTGATTTTGAATATGGATTTTGTTATAGTTAATGGTTAAAAAATGGAATTCAGGAATGAATAAGCAACAGACAAAATATCCAAGGTAAAATAACCAAATTATCGAAATTGTTTGTTTCAATATAAAGAAAACAAATTAATTTCTAGGATAAATAACTAATCTATAAACCCGAAATATCTGATTCGTTTATTTAAATATAAGCAAAATTAAGACAACTAACAAAACTAGAAAACATAATAACCGTATGAATATAAAGATCCATTTTTATGTAATAAAATCATTTAATATCCATATTTTATGTACTTTTATTTATTTAATAGTAATAATAGAATATTTACCCCATATATTGTTAAACAAATTTTTGTTAAATAAAAAAAAATTTTGTATTTAAAAACTTTATTTGATATTTTCTATAAGGTACTGATTAATGGTTTATTTATTTATATTATTTATATGTAAATAAAAGAAATAAAAGTGTCATTCCAAATATACAATTTAATTAAATTTTGTTTTCTTCAACCAAAACTTTATATCTCAAGAATGTACTTTTTCTTACGAGTGCATCGAAAACACATCTTTTCACCCCTCAAAAGTGGCACGAAAGTGGCCCTTTTTCTCCCTCGGGAAGAAAACTATTATAAATGACGTAATGGAAGATTACATTCCCTCTCTAGGGATAGAAAGTTACTTTCCCTTCTGAGGGAGAAAAAGGGCCACTTTCGTGCCACTTTTGTCCCACTTTCGACCCACTTTCGTCCCACTTTCGTCTCACTTTCGTCCAAATTACGTCCCACTTTCGTCTCACTTTCGTCCCACTTTCGTTCTACTTTCGTCCCAAGTTGCTCTCATTTTCGTCTCACTTTCTTCCCACTTTTGAGGGACAAAGACATATCTCATGTATTCTCATATATTTCGTTTCACATATTGTTAAAACATGTTACTTAAATGAAAACTTAACTCTTAACTCAAATTTTCTTTTTAAATTAAAAGAAAATTCATTTGCAATATATGTTCGATTGATCTTTTCTTATTAGTACAATGTGTAAAACACTTAATTTAATGTATTCATTCACGTAGGACAAAGTTCCTATAATTTTTGTAGAATTGTATAGAAGAATTTACTGAACTGTACATTAACTGATGGACAAAACCATAAACTCAATAATTATTACTGAACAGTTCAGTAAATTGAAAAATGAAATACCCTAGAAAAAATTGCAATTGGGTTTTGATGTGGCCATGATCAGGAAACCACAGTACCTAATCTGGCCATAATTAGATTTTTAAATTAGGATATTATATGTGTGTAACGCTAGGAATTGATATGGTCCTGATCAAGTAATCTGATG
>JABFPJ010006174.1:0-11235 GCA_022817425.1 Gryon sp. ZL-2020
GCTCTCAGTCTCCCTGCAGCGCGGCGCACTCAGTCTCCCTAAAAAGACTAACTGTTGCCCTACAGTTAGAGTTCAGCAGTTCCGCCCTTAAATATAACAACGGCTCTCCCGAAAAACTCTCCGTGTATTCATTTCGAAGTTGTGCCCTTTTATCCATCTGTTCTGACATTCGTTACAATATGTTTAATTGAAAAAAACTCGTAAATAATGTACTTAATATTTTTTAAGAAAAACACGCTAGTGTATGGCGAGCAGAACAGGCACATGAAATGATGCAGTTCGAACAAAAGTCGCCTCCTAGTTTACCAAAGAGAGTAGTCGTCAATCAAGCGAAAAGTGAATATGTTCAAGCAAATCAAGTAGACAGAGATCCAGTAAAGGCATTACAAATTTTACAAAATTCCGACTTAACATCAATTATACAAAGTATCGGCTTACAACCATTTTACGTTCACTACTGGACAAACGGTCAATTGAACACGTACAGAAATTACGCAAGAAAACAAGGACATGCTTGCTTGATTCTTGACGCTACTGGCAAAGTTGTGAACGCAATACATCGCCCTGATAAAACTTCGTCAGGACCTATATTCCTTTACATTGGAGTCATTACAACGGATACGAAGGAAAATCATCAAATAGCTGTGATGCAAATGTTGTCGGAAGCACACGATACGAATCATATTCGATTTTGGCTTGATGAATGGATACGAGATGGTGCTCCACCTCCAGATGAAGTTGTGTGTGATTCATCGACAGCTCTTTTGACAGCTGCCATTCGCAGCTTTACTAATTGTAAAACATTAAAAGAGTATGCCAATTCTTGTTTTACCATAGAAAATCTAATGCCTTCCTGTTACATAAGAATAGATGTGGCTCATATAATGAAAATTTATGCTAATTTTTTAAAAAATCAAAGACAAGGAATCAGAAGTTTGTTCTTAGGAGCAATTGGAAAATTGATCGTTGCGGATGGTCTAAAAAAAGCGGAGAATATCATACGCTTGATCTTAACGATTTGCCGTACAAATTACCAAGGATACAAAGCCAATGGTCAACTAACAGAATGTTCGAAAGCAAAGGACGCATTAAAAAAGTTGTTAATCAGAGGAGAGAATGATATTTATTTAATAGATGATGAAAAAATGGACACATTTTTAACTTCATTCCAAAGTTTAGAATGTTAGTAAACGAACATTTATATCACTCACTAAATAAATAAACTAAATAAAATCATTAGCTATTATCAAACATAACTAACAAAAATGTATAATTATATACATTAATTTTATAAGTCAAGTAAAACAATTTAAGAAATTGAAAAATTGACTAAATAAAATAAACTAATAAAATGAGCGAAATTGAACAAAATAAATTTATCATTATTATATCATTATTAATGAATCTAATATTAGTTCTACATTCATTATGGAAAATGAATTCATTTTTCGTTTATTTTTAGGTTCGGATGAAGTCGATGATGGACTGTGTGATGATTCTGTCACAAACTATACACAATGGATCAACAACATTGACGACGATATTAAGAAGAAGATGGATTCAACAGGAGAAGATGATAACGCGCATCAAAACAACGGATTAGCAGATAAGCTTGTGAAGCATTGTTCTTTGTTGCCATTGTGGACCAGTGTGACTAGAAATAGATTTGCTTACGGTGATATACCGGCAAAAAGTGCATCGGTCGAGTCCCATTTTAATCATTTAAAAAATCGAGTTTTTCGCGGAGAAATACCCTTAAGAGCTGATGATTTTGTGCGCCAACATGCAAAAGAAATTCAAGGTGTAAATAAGTTAATTTTGGCAGAAGAAGTACAGCGTGAGACAAAGAAAAGAAAGATAGTGGAAAGTTATAATGATGAGGTAATTTCTACATTGCAGTTCACATTATTTTCAACCCTGTGTGAAGTTATATTACAGATTTAAGAGAGAACAAAATGATAAGTTTTGATGTTATTTTTCAGAGTTACGAAGATTTCGATGATTATTCGGTTTCAGTTTCGCCAGTTCAAATGCAAGAAGATTCAATTGAAGAGGTGCATTTTTGACATTCAGTTCATAATATGACTAATTTGTGTTTTATAATCTTTTAATGAATTACTTATTGAAACATAAAATAAATAAAGTACTAAAGATTAATATACTTGTTTCAATGATAAATTTCAGAATTCTAAAGCTTCGAATTTTGCACTTTCGTGTATGTTAAAGAAAGAAAAGGTAAACGTTATTCTTATTCAATATACAATATTCATTTACGTAATAAAATTTATTTTGTGATAATAGCAGAATCGAAATGATTGACTTTGTTTTAATGATAAATTTCAGAGTTTTGAAAATACTGCTTGTACTGTTTTGCCTATACCCGTAGAAAGGACAAAGAATATAGTTCCAAAGGTGATCCATGATGATGCTGCGGTATAATTATACTTATATTATATATATATTAACAAAATGAATTGAATTTTATAGTCAATTATATTTAATTATGGTTGCCAAGTCAAATTGTGTTATATGAAGCAATTAAAACGCTAAATTTAAAGCAAACGTTAAGATTATAATTAAAGTTTGAATCATCCTAAAGCTAAACTTAATTATGAAATAAATATTAGTTATACATTATTTACACATATAATTTTAAGTTAAAATGGATAATCTTATAATCGGTTTTACAATACAGTGCTGAAAAATAAATATATGCTGTTAAAATATATTTTTAATAATGAATCAGATAGATTTTTAAAAATAAGGGTATCATTAAATGTCACATACTGTAATTTTTAAGTGTAATTATTGTATTACGTCTTGAACATTAGAAAATATTAATCATAACAGATATAAAGCAATTAAAAAGATCCGACTTGCGCAACTCTGATGCAACAAAAGTCTTTTATAGAAATACTAAATTATGTTACTTGACCATCGGAGGAACTTATTTACATTGCTTAATTATTATTAGTATCTGTACATTAGATTAATTGCTTTACCGTCTTCTTAATTTCATGCTATTGTCTCATCGTAATGTTTAATAAAAAATATTAGAAAAAAAATAATAAAAAAAACATTACATATGAAAAATCTAATTTCTTACAATTGTTAATTCACAATTTATTACATTAATATTTCAAAGAATATAATTCAAAGAACAAAAACTTTTTTTTATGTATCTTTATAATTTTTTTATAATATATGTAATTAGAATTTAATACTTTCTAAATTTGAATAAGTGGAAATTTATTTATTTCGCATGGAGTATTTCCTTAATTAAATTTAGAGAATGGAATAAATCTCATTAAAAGAGTCCGTATTTTCGTAATATTTTTTTTATTTTTATATACAATATTTTAATTATTATGAATAATAAGTTTTAATGTATATTTTAGGATTTCATCGAAGTAGAATGTCCACTTTGTGCAGAAGGTTCCCGTGGTGCACATACGTGTATTTTATGCAAGAAGATTGTGCACATCATTTGCTCTTTTCCTGTCCCTGGTGCAGAAGAAGGCTATGGTGGCAAACGCTTATTTAAACAATGTAAGCAGATTGATAGTGCGACCATCGACGTCATGGTCGCAAGCAAGTCTCGCGAAAACTGGGGAGGACTTGTCGAAAAAGACGAAAAAGTAAAGAGAAAAAAAGCGAAATATATCAATGGAGAATTCTGCACCAACGATTTTGAAATCAAAAAGCAGCAAGCTAAATTGCCAGTTTTGCAAAACGGCAACATTGTTAAATTACGCTCCATTAAAATTGAGAAAAAAAATTACAACGTTGTAAACACATGCGCATTTGATAGTTTGCTGCATCTTTTTCTCGTCGAAGAATATGACAATAGCTATATTCAAGAATTAAAACTAGACGATGATGACCTTTTTAATATGATTTTGAACATTAAATGATCAAACATCACGGCGTTACGTCTAATTCATATCGTACAAGAGCTAACATTTTGATAAAACACAGCGATGACAAGAAAGTGTGTTCAATAAGGTGCAACGGTGACGATTGTGATATTATCTGCGATTCCAACTTAGGTAGCATAGCTGAGATTATGTTGAAATACATTTATAGCGTAGAATATAAACAAAAGTGCACTGCCGGATGCGAAGAAATCATGCGGAAAATCGCATTCACTATAACCGAAGAAGACTTAATGGACGAAAGAAAACTAGAAGAAATAATATTAGCTGATGTGATAAAAAAAAGTTGCTGTGAAAAAAAACGTGCAAAAGTGAAATGACGTCAGAAATTAGTCAAACAGGTATTTTGGTTTTATTTCTGCGACACTGTATCTAAAAACAAAATGTGAAACATAATTTTTATATTAATTTTTTGAGCACAGCAAACAAGTTATTAGACATTCTGAACATGAAACAATAATTTCTTCTTTAATAACTAGAAAATTTAATTTTCAGGTCACTTTCTAATGTTTGATGTAACAACATCCTTATATAGACCAAATTTAGTGAGCGTCAAGAATTTGATACGAGAGTTCCGTTTTGACAGTATAGGAAACGCCATCTACGAACTCAAAGGCGTCATACATTTTGCCATACCCAGTTATACAAGAAAATTATCGGAACAACTTTTGGGTCATTACGTAACGTATTGTAAACGTCAAAATGGAACCTGGCAAGTGATCGACGACCTGAAAAGCAAAGCGAGAAAAATGTTGGCAAATGAAAAAGTTTTACCAATATTAGCTTTATATGCGAAGAAAGTCTAAATGGACTTTAAATCTTTTATTTGATTCGACGTAAAGATTAAGTCATATTTTTATATTGTTAAAAATGCGAGTTGAACGGAATAAAAAGTTTATAATTACGGAAATTAATTGTATTATTTACAAAAAGTGACTCTTTAATGAGTCCAAAATAACTAACGTTTTTTTAACTAACATTTAAGTTGAATTATGAAGCCAGTAATTTTTTCATAAACATTAATAACGAAATATCCCTAGGAATCGTCTTTTGGATGGATTTCAAAATATATATTTATATTATGAGTTAGTCTTTAATGAGTCTAAAATAACTGAGAATTCTTTGAAATGAAAAATGATGCTAGTAACTTTTTTATAAACATAAAAACCAAAATACCCCTAGGTGTCGTTTTTTGAAAAGATTTTAAATTACATAATAACACTAGGAGTCAGTCTTTAATGAATCTAAAATGAGTAACGTTGATTTAAGTTGAAATATGAAGCCAGTAATGTTTTCGTAATCATTAATAACGAAATAACCCTAAGAATCGTCTTTTGGATAGATTTCGAATAATATTATTTTATTACGAGGTAGTCTTTAATGAGTCTAAAATAATTGAATTTACGTTAAAATGAAAAATGATGCTAGTAACTATTTCATAAACATAAATACCAAAATACCCCTAGGTGTCGTTTCTTGAAAAGATTTTAAATTACATAATAACACTAGGAGTCAGTCTTTAATGAGTCTAAAATGAGTAACGTTGATTTAAGTTGAAATATGAAGCCAGTAATTTTTTTGTAAACATTGATAACGAAATATCCCTAGGAATCGTCTTTTGGATGGATTTTGTATTACATAATTATATTACGAGATAGTCTTTAATGAGTCTAAAATAATTGACTTTACTTTAAAATGAAAAATGATGCTAGTAACTTTTTTGTAAACATAAAAAGTAAATTACCCCTAGGTGTCGTTTTTTGAAAAGATTTTAAATTACATAATAACACTAGGAGTCAGTCTTTAATGAGTCTAAAATGAGTAACGTCGATTCAAGTTGAAATATGATGCCAGTAATGTTTTCTTAAACATTATTAACGAAATATCACTAGGAATCGTCTTTAGGAGGAATTTCGAATTATATAATTTTATTACGAGGTAGTCTTTAATGAGTCTAAAATAACTGACTTTACGTTAAAATGAAAAATGATGCTAGTAACTGTTTTGTAAACATAAAACGCAAAATACCCCTAGGTGCCGTTTTTTGGAAAAGATTTTAAATTACATAATAACACTAGGAGTCAGTCTTTAATGAGTCCAAAATGACTAACTGATTTAAGTTAAAATATGAAGCGAGTAATTTGACTTCAGTTGGAATCTAATGATACTAACTTTTCGTAAACGTAAACAACAAAATATCCCTAGATGTCGGTTTTTGGGTTGTTTTTGAATTAAGTAATGGCAGTCACGATGAGTCTACAATAATTGACTTTGATTTAAATTAAAAACTTATGCTAGTCACATTGTCGTAAACATAAATAACAAAATATCCCTAGAATTGTATAATGACATTTTGTTATAGTCTTTAATGAGTCTAAAATTATTAGTTTATAGTCAGTTCAATAACTGCGTTGTTTAGGCTTTTTCATTTTTAGAAATATAGAGTTAATTTATTTATTTATATAAAAAAACAATTTTTTAAACTTTTATACATTGAAATGTTTGGTCTTTAATGAGTCTAAAACTCATGTTTAATTTTAAACCTATTTGCAATGGTATATTATTGGTGGGGGTACTGACTTGAGCTCAACTCAGCACCCCCACCATGTTTTTTTTTAAATTTTGGCGAGTTTTGTGGTCCAAGACTCAATTTTTATGGTCTTTAATTCTCTTTAATGAGTCTAAAATGATGCTTCATTTATAGCTAATTTCGATGAAGTGGGGGTGCTTGCTTTATTCATCTTGTAAACGAATCATAAATACATTATTCCTTCATAAGTTATTAGAAAAGTTAACTGATATAAAACCAAAAATTCAGATAAACTGACAAGTAAAGGCCAAGTACAAAAAAAAGTCTACAAAATAAAAAGTAATGACGTTTAAAATATATTTAACGTACCCAGTTCAAAAAATGAAATTTAGAGTATAATCTAATCTCAATTCCAATTTTATTTCAGTAAAATCGGAATATGAGCTTTAAGATGAAAAAACTAGTAATGTAACTAAATGTATTCTTAATATAAGGTGCTGACATCAATAACTATGTTCAAGTACATTTGTAAATTTTAATTTAGGAATATTCAATTTTTTTATTTAAACAAAAATAAAATTCTAATAAAGCAATATGCAAAAATTTGTTGTTGGTAGATTCATTAGTTTTGTTAGTTTTGTTAATCTTGCTAGTTTCGTTATACATTGTTTGTTTTATCAGTTCTGATAGTTTCGTTAGTTTCCAAAAAAAAAATAAAAAAAACTTGGCACGAACAATATACGCTTATAAGTTATAATATATTTTTTGTAGTGGTGAATACTGAATTAATATGAAAACGGTTCGCGCCAAATTTTTTTATTTTTCTACGAAACTAACGAAACTATTACTGATGAAACTAACAATGTATAACGAAACTAGCAAGATTAACAAAACTAACAAAACTAATGAATCTACCAACAACAAATTTTTGCATATTGCTTTATTAGAATTTCATTTTTATTTAAATAAAAAAATTGAAGATTCCTAAATTAAAATTTGCAAATGTACTTGAACATAGTTATTGATATGAGCACCTTATATTAAGAATACATTTGGTTACATTACTAGTTTTTTCATCTTAAAGTTCATATTCCGATTTTACTGAAATAAAGTTGGAATTAAGATTAGATTTTACTCTAAATTTCATTTTTTGAACTGAGTACGTTAAATATGTTTTAAACGTCATTGCTTTTTATTTTTTAGACTGTTTTTTGTACTTTATCAAGAGACACGTTAGTGTCTCTGGCCAAGTACAAAAAAAAAGAACGTTTTTTGTGCGGCCAGCACTACCGTGTCTCTTTTCAGATATATATAATACAAGAAAAGTTATATTTACATTAAAAATTTCTGATTATATCATATCATAAAATCTAAATTTCGTAGATATATAATAATCAATTTAAAACAAATTATGAAAAAGCTATTAATGTAGCATGTTTCTTATATTATATATTAAATTATTTCCGTGTTCACATTTGTTATTCGTAAGGCGGGTTGTACTTACTCTACCGTGCAACTTAGCAACAATATTAAATAATTTTTTAAAATTTTAAAAAATTTTTTTTAAAACAAACAGTGTGAATAACAAACAACAAATGAACTTAAGCATTTCCAATCTTTTGAGGACTTTAATTTCCACTTGAAAAGCATCCATTTGTTTAATGATGGCTGCGCATTTTGAAGGGTCCATTGATTTTCAAAAAGTATTTCAAAATTATTCCAGAGAAAAGCATTGAAAGTTATAGTGTGTTCGGTTGACGGGATAGGTTGAACCTACCGAATAATTACTGTCAACTCATGTTCGGAAAACAAAGTTACATTCGTAAATTTGAACCGATTATATGAAATTGAACTCAAGTTTTGGTTAACTTGGATGATATTTTGTTAAGACTTCTTTTGTTTCTTCAATTTTCATTGGTTAAATATAAACTGTCAGTGGTATAAAAGATTATCCAATAATTAGGTCGAACATGAGTTAACAGAGATTTTTAGGTAGGTTCAACTTATCCTGTCAACCGAACATACTATAAAATTGTGTGATACTGACATATACGAAACTGTTTTTTCTTAAAACTAATTGGGATAATGGAAAATCTGATTGATTACGATTTGATTAATTACGAAGCAATAGTAAATCATCATGTTTGCTTTAAAACACAAAATTGAAAATTTATGACAATTACATTGTTTTTCCTTTAAAACTTCTATTTCTTAAAAAAGAGATAACCATCCAAATAAATTTTATTTTGTTTATCATATGTAATCCTATTTTGATCTGAATTTTTTCTTGTTGTCGTGGGATCACTTTTCTTCAGACATTGTTTCTATTCAACTAGAAAAAGCAGTATTTGTGCACGGATAACAAAGAAAATAAGAATTGAAAAAAACTAAAAACAACAATATATTTAAAAACAGCACAAATGTGCTGCGGTCGGTAAAAACTTTGCTAAAATGGTATAACTATAGCTGTCTCTTTTTAATCTACTCATCGACAGTTGTTGTTTACAGATCATCATTGATACATATTGTTAACAGATCATTGTTGATGTTAAATGCGTTACTTTGTTCGGAGTTTTTGTAGTGTTATTTGTGACAAATTATTAAGCAGTTATGCTGAAAAATAGAATCAAAAAAGGTACAATATTAAAATGGCATTTCTACACTTGTATTTTAATATCATTTCTTAATGTTTCGTTTATTTATTTTAGAACTGTGTTAACCACACAAAACGAAGAAAAGGTAAGTTTTGTGTTTTTCTTTAGAACAAACCAAATTTAGAAATGTACAGTTTGAAATATAACAACATATATACTATTTCAGCAAATTGAAAAAATTTGTGAATTATGTTGCAAGGGGAACCCTCAACATTGCTCTTAAAAATAATGTGCGACAATATTAAAAAGGATGTTCCCTTTATAACTGAGGATCTGCCAAGATTTTTGTCTCCAAAAAAAAATTCAAATGTGGACGTGATGGAAAGAACATCTTCGATTAAAGATGCGATTGGATTGTTTTACTTCAAAGAATTTATTAAAGGTATTCAAGTTAAAAAAAAATCCTGCTCTATTAACTATTTCTTTCAAATAATTACAATTTATATTTACAATTACAATTACAAAACAAGAAACTGATTACTTTATTGAATTTAAGTTTGATTTTTTGAGATGTTTTGGTTGTAAATAAAATGGTGTCATTTTTATTTAATAAATGTAATTCTCCAACAGCAAATGTAGAAATTCATATAATAGGTGACAATTTTTGCATATCTGAATAATTCTAAAAATAAATAAACATATTTTAATAAAAAAATACTCAATGTAATATAAACATTTTGATAATAGTGTCGCCTGCCAATTTTGTTGCAATTATGACTGTTGAGGATTCTTCCGTAGATTTTGAAGCTTTTAATGACGTGAGTTATTATGATCAAATCTGGACTTATTATGAATATATATATATATATGATTAAAAATTATTACGTAATGATTTTACAATTAACTTTTTTTTTATTTTTTTAGATTCTTTCAAGCACTTTAAGAAACACAATCTCGTTTTGCGACGTGGAACAAAATGTAGAATGAAGACGTCCCGAATAAACGTAAATGAGGAAAAAAATCGCTTAAGATGTAAATGTAAAGACATTCTTAATACAAGTACTGTTTTTAATAAATATTAAATTTCTAACAAAAATGATATGCACATATTAATTGAATAATTATTCATGTTACTTTCAAAAATTCATAATCTCAGATTCAAAGAATGCTCTACAAATGACAACACAATAAAATAATATTTTTATAATTAGATTCTTATTTCAAGTACTGTCATATAAAATATCATCTCACTAGAAGTACAGCGAAACTTCACTTAAAGTTTACTTATTTTAATAATCTTATGAAATGCAACTATAATAAATACAATTGTTGATTACTTATATTTTGAGACATTTAAATTTAAGGAAATTAAACAAAAATAGTGGTCTAATTACTAATTAAATGAAAAAAAATATAATAATGATGTTGACAAAAAATATATTTAGTAATTTACTATTTTATTTGTTCATTATACAATCGATCGTAAAAATTATTTTAAAAGCAATTTCACTGTAATGGATACAAACAATTGTACACTCAAAAAAAAAAGAAATGAAAAACTGCTTGACATTTTGACAATTTTAGCTTGAATTGACAGGCAACCTACTTCAAGTAATTACAACTTGATCAGTCAAGCAGTTTTTACCTTGGTTTAATATCAAATTTGCCGAAACAGGTTAGTTTTTGTCAAATGTCAAGTTAGTATAACTTACACACAGAGAACAGTTACAGTGAAACCTACTATACTTGTTTTGTAACTTGTTTATAGTAAATGAAACCCTGTGTTCATTAAAATTCATTGACGGCATAGTAGCTTTTACCAAACGCTATTTGATCGGTACAGTATACTCTACTATTCTGAATAACGCTCAGAAAAACTGAGTAGAAATGTAGGATATACTGTACAGTATGGTAAAATTGTATGACGTCATTCTTATCGTTAAAATTACTCAACGCATTGTTATGCGTCTTATCTTGGGAGAGGGGAGATGCATCATTGCGTCATGAAGTATGAGATGATGCACTCTCAAACAAACGGAAAAAATGTTTCAAACAAACAACAAACAAACAAACATAGATTCATTTGTATACATATTAAAGAAAGTAAGTTTTGTGAAATTACTATGAATATTGTCTGAGAACCTCTTGAGAACCTTCGCACAACTTCGAAAACAAA
>JABFPJ010006175.1:0-11234 GCA_022817425.1 Gryon sp. ZL-2020
ATAATAAAAAAAAAAAAAAAAAAAAAAAAATGACAACTCAGCTTTTGTATTTTCACAATCTGAAGTAGAACTAAAATATTTATATATTTTTAAGTAAAATAATATACGACTTTTTTTCTTTTACTTAAAGAACAAAAAATAACATAAACACGTGGTTTATCTTTGACAGAGCGATTAAAAGTGCAACTTTTGCACAAATTCGCGCATAACTCGACGTCTGCGAAAACACTGAAAGACTGCCAGCAATGTTTGAAGATTAATATAAATCTCAAGTTGTTTGCGAAGTTGAACGGTTGCATTCGGATATGCGCGCAAGACGCTGTCGAGAATATAATTAGTTTTACGAAGGCTGATTCGAAATCTTGAGCAATCCCAAAACGTAAGGATGAATCACAATTCAACGTTCGTGAAAATAATCAAACAGTGAACGAAAAGCTTTATCCACATTATGACAAACGCTATAGAAATTTTCGCCAAATTTGGTATTTTAAGGTATTTTTAAAAGGAGTCTTCTTTTTTTATGCAAAATACTTCAAAATGTTATTCATTATATAGGAATAATAAATGTTAAAGCCATATAAATCCGATAAAAATGTGTTAAATTATGTTATGATAAACTGTATTTTGTATGTTTGAAACTTACTTTTTTCGTCATCATAGTCTTCTCTGTAAAGAACTTGACCATCTCCATTGTCACTTTCGGCATTTTCCCGAATTACATATGGACTCGCGTTTTCCTTATTTTCCAAGGTACAAGGCAAGCCTATTCCAAACCTCACTGGTCGATTGCTGAAAGATTAATATACAGTGTAAATATTACACCTAAAAATTAAACGTAGGTTGATGCTTTGTGAACCAATGTTCTATTCTAAATGAAATGTTAGAGTGAATTTACATAATTAATGCAGGGAATGTAAAATATAAAGTGGGCTAAATTTGTAAAAACGGTGATCTAATTATATAATCGTTTCTTATTTATCTAATTGTTTGCTAATAATTTGCTCTCAGATGTGATACATTATTAAATTCAAAATTTGCTCAGTGTGATAAAATTGTCGTTTATCCTAATAATATTTGTTTTTAAAAGTTTCTGTCAAATATTATTATTTGCAATGTTTCTAAAGAAAATATAATTGCTTTCTAACTTTTCTAAATTTCAGTAATTTCTTGAACATTATTTTAAAATTTAAAAAATTTACTTTTTATTATGAAAGTTGGTACGAAATCACTTTTGTTAAAAGCATCCGTAGAAACTAAATTTTCACATTTCTTTTAATAGAGTTCTGTTGAACACTTCGTGAAACTTGTTACTGATTCACTCGAGGTTTTACACAATGTAAAAATCAATATTTAACTCACATACATTTTTCTATCAATCCTAATCTTTTCTGCACGTTCAATAAATTCAATATGTTTGTTTGCAAATATCCATTAAAAACACAGAATGTTACTTTTTTCTTTGAATGTATAAAATCAATGTTTAACAAATATAATTTACATCGATGAAAAGTTTTATGAAATTCTGTAATACAAAATGTCATTTCAGTTCTTGTAAACGAAATTCCAAATTACATTCAGATATGTCAGTTTTCCATTTGAAACATGCGTCATTTATAACAACTCGGACAGATTTGAATTTATTTTAGTATATCCTTTTAAAAGTGCAATTAAATAGAAACAATAGCATACAATAAAGCCATTTCATTATTAAATAAATCATTTTTATATAATAAAAATAACCGACAATTTAATCACATCAAAGTTTTAAACGTGAAAATAGCTACTATTAATATTTTATTGTGTTTTAAAATAAAACACAATAAAATACTAATATTAGGATAGAGGATTAGATTAGATTAGATTAATATTAGGAAATATAATAATAATCCTTTTATAAATCCAAAATAAATATTTGCAATACAAAAAATTAAAATTAATACACATATTTATAGAAATAATTTATACTTGAATTTAAGTTACGTCAACTGATTGCTATGACTGAATGTTAATAATATGGGTTTGATAAAACACCTAAAAACAGGTAATTTGAATACAACGAAGCTGATGAAGTATATTGATTAACATTGTTCCAATAACAAATTAAAAATTTAAAAAATTGTTACTACAAAAATAAAAAAGAGACATTAAATTTAAATATATTCGTAAATACATCTATAGAGAAAAAAGTTTAATTAATTAATTTTTTCATGTTGTCAACATCATTTGATGATAATAAATGTATATTCAACATATATCTGCGGAACGATGTAAAATGTGTTTTATGTTTTCAAACATTTGTGAGATGGGAATTTAATTGCTCGGAGAGTCATTGATTTTGAAAAATAAATATAATTGTTAGATTGTACTGTTAAATGATTAATGTGAATTGAAGGTGGATGATTTATGTAATGAAACATGATTTAGTAAATTTCAAACTGCTGTATCATTATAGTTAACAATATGAAACGAGAAAATGGATTACAATTGATGACAAAATATAAGCAATACATATTCATAAATAACGAAGAACAACAAACTTATTTATATTCTGTTTTTTCTTATATTTTTTTAGTTAGGCAATAAATAATGTTAATATTTAATCAAATTATTTATTATATTTAAAAAATTTAGTAAAAACTTTAAAAATTAAAGAATATGATTCTATAATTTATATTAAATTTCAAAAATATATAATCTTCTTTTTCTTATTGATTTAACTTGAATAATCAGTTGTTTTTTAATAATTTAATTTATATATTATGATATTATACAAATAACAATTAACGCTTGTTAGTATTAAAGGATAAGATATTCAGATTATATTTTTCTTTTTACATATTTGGAACACTGCGGTAACAAAACATGGAAATAAGTAAATAATTGCATTTTTCATGCTGTTATTTAACATCCATAGGTTTTGTTTAAAGGATTATGAAGGAATAACATTTAAATTATTACAACGAATGTCTTACTTAGAAAGGGACAAATTTACTTGAAATAGTTGTAGACACACATTTTGGGAAAACAATAAATATTTTTTGATAAAATAACCAAATACTGTCCGCAACTTAGGCAAACTGATCGATTAGACTCATGTGTCAATCACATCAAATATCAAACTCGAATATAATCATCAAATTTCCGTCTTCGTTGCGTAATAAAATCATATTATTTACAGTAAAAGCAATTAATATCTTATTAATTATTCTTAATTTAATAGATAGTTTTTTTATAAAATTCAATTTACTTCTTGTAATTACACATATTTCTTGTAACAAATTTTAACTATTTCTTATGACAAAATGGTATTTA
Organism: Gryon sp. ZL-2020; assembly: GCA_022817425.1. Classification (NCBI taxonomy): domain Eukaryota; kingdom Metazoa; phylum Arthropoda; class Insecta; order Hymenoptera; family Scelionidae; genus Gryon; species Gryon sp. ZL-2020. Next base: position 3,313 of record JABFPJ010006175.1, read on the forward strand.
ACGCTCGGCACGTAATATCAGAGCAAGTTGGGAAAACAATGTATAATTTTGTCAAATAGTTATATAAATATTTCAAATATTTATTTTTTTCATGCTTTGGATTACGATCATACTATCAAAAAACATATTACAGAATAGAACATTCCGGTTCCCTGATCAACCGGTGGAGTGTCCTCACATGCTTAATCAAAAAACCATTTTTATTCCAATTACCATATTCTCATCCTAGGCCTTAGTGGTGGCCTTCTGGTTAAGCATAAAAAATACGATTTTTACTAATGATTGATCAAATGCCATGATAAGATGCGTGAATAATGTGTTTTCACTGTTCTTTTGGTTCAATGAAATTTTATTTTTATCTTGCTTTTCTTTCAGTAATACAAAAAATATTCTTATTATTTCATTAAGTGTAAAATCTATTAAATTCAATCGTCAAAAAGCGAGAAATTGAATTGAAATTGAAATAATATTTCAGTGAGACCAAAAATGAAACATATCAATGTCAACATTCTTGAGATAATCGTGTTAGAAATAAAGATAACGATGATCGCAAGATTCACAGAAATGTTTTATGTTAAATAATTGGACAAGATGAAGATAAATGTAAAATGTTTGGGGACCTGCGATTTTTAGTGCATGGTCGTAGTAATGTAGAGCAGGGCTAAATTGCGCAATTTAATGTAAACAATTGTTGATCAAAGTACAAAGAATTTCATTTATACTAACTAGACCGCATCCGAATTCAATTATGCTGAACGATTATTTAACATTTTAGTTCCAACGCTCAATTTATATCTATTATGTTGTTTTATTGTCCTTTTCAAGACTGTCTTTTCTAAAAATATTATTAAACACGTTATATGTATGAATCGTAGTGTGAATGAAAAAAGGATTATCTCGAACAATGCGTGAACATTGAAAATTGCAATGATTGTTAGATTCAATATAGATGTAATTTCAACATCTGTATATGTAAATAAACCAAAAATATAAATTGAATAATTCCGGAGCGTTGTGTATATTGCACTTGCTAATTAGCCTGCTTTATTGTTGTTCACGTTCTTCCTGTTTTGATTCATAAACCTACTTGAATGACGCATGAAGTTCTTGGCGCAGTGTCAGAGGTCGGTTTTCCTGAGTCGGCGTGTTTTGTGGCGTACCGGGACCGCTTCCGGAACCCTTCTTTTTTAATGCACTTTTTAATGGCATCGCGTGAAATTTCGGCTCTTTCGCTGGAATTTCCTCAACCCGAGAAGTGTCGATCGACGGATCAAGGTTTGCCGTCCAGTTTCGAAATCCATAAACCGCATCATCGTCCTCATCTACATCAGCATCTTCGTCTTCCGCTAAAGAAAAATGGATTTTTCCATTAAAAATAACGTTGAATTTATATATTCATATAAGATTTATTTCAATCATTTGTCATCTCTTTATGTTATTTACAGATTTAGTTAACAATGCATGAATTATAATTTTACAAATTAATATAAAAATAGTTATACAATTTTTTATTTATTTAAATATATAGATTTAATGTAAAGAAGTGTTTTCATTTTACATGTACTTTTAACTGCATTTTCATTTTATTGGAAATATAATGAAAATTATGTAATTTGAATGATTTTGTATATACATGTATCTTTTTTGAAAGAGCTTCCATTTTTATTTTTACTTTTCTATTAATATGATTTTGTAATAAAATTTATGCTTCAAATAAAAATATTAAGAAATTATTATAATATTTTAAAAAATGTTTTCACTGTAAAACATATTTGAAACAAACATTGCTAACAAAATTATATAGACAAATTTTCATTGCAATTTAACATTTATAAATTAAGTACTTTTTTAAAAGTCGATTAATTACAGTGGAAATTTACACGCAGAATAAGCATTATGTACAAAATTATACCATATATATAATTTAGGAAGATACAAATATTAAAAATGAAAATTAAGGTAAAATTGCAATTTACGTAACAATTTCACATAAAGAAATATTTTTTAAAATTACATAAAATATATATAGATGTTATATACAGTTAATAATATAATATGTTAATAATAAGTTAATAATAATAAATGTAACTTTTTTGTGTTGCATGCTGATTATTATTTTTTCTCATTTTTATATAATAAAAAAGAAGTATAATATTCATAAAATCGGGGATTTTATTAGTAAAATATATTATTAAAGATCAGTTAATAATTTTTGGAAAAAAGTGGTAATCAATTTTTAGGGAGTACAGATTGTTTTATGAAACTATACCTTTTAGTCTGTTAAGGAGATTAAACTACAAATTTGTGATTATAATTTTCTTATATACAATAACCAAAATTTGTAGTTTATAATGATCGAAATAATCATAGGATAATAACAAAGTCCACATCGACCATGCGATAAAATATGTACATTTTTTACCATCATCTTCACCCTCCGCTAGAGGCACCGGTTGCCTTGTAAGTTTTGACAGTGTGGGACTTGGCGAACTGAACATAGGCGGTGGTGGGATTGGGCCAATCTCACTAAGGGGAATTGGCGGCTCCGGAAGTTCCGACAGCATCAAATTTTGCGACGCTATTGATGGAAAACATTTCTCAATAACCTGCTGGTCTTCTGCCGTCGTATGTACTATAATTTGAAAACAAACAGGAATCATTAGTTTTCATTCACGATTTGTGAATTAAGAAAATAACTGACAGAATGAACATTAATTTTCTCTTTTTCATTAAATAAAAATATGAAGTGAAATTAATGATCGTGTAGTTTTCTGATGAAATACAATAAATAACTTGAATTAAACAAAAAGACAAATTAACATGAAAAATGAAATTTTATTACGCAATAAAAAGAAATTGATGGCTTTTATTAGATAGGATTAATATAAAATATTTTCATAAATATATAATATAATTTTGGCAATTTAAAATAAATTACTAAAATTAATTTTAAATTTACTTGCATTATTCAATAAATGAATGAATAATTCTTTAATGTTTTCGTATGTTAAATAATGTAAAATCAAATATTCAAAAAATAAATATTTGTAAATATAACAACAATGAAATATTTTGAACATATATACTCTAAATGTGTCTTATTTTTTTATACATTTTAAATGAGATTTAATTTCATTGAAATTGGTATTTATTTTCAGTATAAAATATTTGAAAGTTTTTGTTACATAGTGACTATTGTTATTGTGTTACTTATATTGTTTGATGGACAATCAATTACTAGTAGATATACAATACAAATTTCAAAATGATATAACATTTAATTAATAGATTTTGGAATTGTATAGAAAGTAATATTGATATTTATAACATTAATTGTGCCATTAAATGAAATATTTATTGTTAATTAGTGAAATTTCATTGAAAAAGACAAAAGATGAAAAATAAATTGTTACAAAAAGCACATTTAATCCAAATTATAAATTCTTATTACGACTACTTAAGATTTAAGTAAGGAAAATTAGTACTTTTTATTACTTTTTTTAATGGTTTAAGATTGTACATCTTAATTTTCTTAATTGAACTTTCTATAATTCATGATTATCATCAATTAGCTAAATAAGTAAAAATATTATTTTTGCATTTATACCTTTGAAAATTATTTGCATAAAAATGATATAACTTCGTAAAAATTATGTTACAACTTAATTATAATATTGATCATTAAAGTACCTTTTCAGCGAAAAGAAGTTTTAACTTTACTAACGAAACGTTTGGAGTTGGAATTTGACATTTTAATGTATAACGGAAATAAACTAATTCATGCTGATACAATTTATTTATCATATTTCAAATTTAAAAGTCCAGCTTTGCATTAATATATTATTATTAATCAAAAGTTTAGATAAACTAATTAAATTTTGTTTTTAAAAAACTAATTGCATTTTCGAACTATGTATAAAACATATTAATCAACTTAATTATACAATTAAAACATTCATATATGTATATTTAGATAGTAGATTTATTGTTTTCAGGGTATTAAGCAAATTTGATTTGACATATTTCAGCAACGAAATTCATGATACAATGTTTAATAGATTTATACCATTGTCATGCCAATACCGCAAACCAGTTTCAAATTTAGCATAACTTTAGTTAGTGGGTGTTATGTCAAATAATAATAAATTTGCAATGAGAGAAGAGGGGGAGAGAGCATTTGAGAGAGACGGAGTTCAAGGTTTAGTAAGCTTTGATTATAGAAAGTGGGTGTGATTACTTACAGACTTGCAATTTTTAATTACTGCTGTGCAAAGGTCATCCGAGTAATTAGACTTGCACGCTGTGACTACAATTTCATTTTGGCTTTTTCTTTGAGCCACAGAATATACAAAGAATTTAATCAATCGTTCGAAATTGTATGTATAAATTCACTATATAAAAAACTTATTATATATAAAGGCTTTATGGTGACCGACATCTATGTCACACACAGGCTTTATAGATTCCCTTGAAAGTGAAATATAATTTTAGAAGCAATTAAATCTGTTCATAACTGTATTTGATATTGAAAAGCTTTAAATTCCAGATTATTTACTGTACAAATATTTGAAATTTTGAGTCACTGATGGTGAAGTCTATGATTAAATTGATTGAATATTGCAAATAACGAAACAAGATGGTAAATAATCATAAATAAAAATGATGTAATGAAGTAAGTGTTTTATTATGTTGAAATAATGATTAATTAATGATTGCATTCGTTGTATTACTGCATTCATCTTCATTCATTACTTTTTATATATACTTATAATATCGTGAAAAATTGTTATTATTGGAATTCCAATTAATTTGTTTCATGCAGATTGATGTATCCTCATTGAATATTGTTGGAACATAACATTAGAAATGAATTAGAGAGATAAGAAAAGTGGATTGGAGTAAACGCTGAAAACGCCCCGAAAAAACCACGGAGATAGTTGGAAAAAGCGTTGCGATCCGGCTTCAGTCCAGCGGATCCTGGAGTTTTAAGAGAAAGACGCCTAACCTGGAGCCGACTGGTCCACTACATCCTCGGCTAAATGCGCGGGTCGGGATTTGTCTGAAATAGTGCGCAACGTGGGCATGGAAGAATTGTCGACGTGCTCACCGCCGAATATAATCATTCTCCGTTGATTGCTTATCCGAAAGTCCTCGAGGGTGTTGGGCCTGTTGGGCTTTTGATCGAGCGTGGACATGGTGCCCAAGGTGGGGGTCCCTTGGCTCGTTGGCGGTTCGTTGCTCGGCGACACTGCGCCATTTGCATTCTGTTCAGTCTTTTCCTTCTTCGGCTCTGCAACATAAAACAACAAATTATTCGCATTTTTTACATAATTTCTTCAAATTAATGTCTAAATTCAGCAATAAATGATTTATTATTAAATATTGTAAATTCGAAAAAAAATTGCTTAACTTTTTTATAATCAAAGCATTTTTATGTAAATATTTGTTCAAAGAATTAAATGCTTAAACATGCATTTATGTTGAAGCCCAAACTCTGTCTATTTTTAGATGAATAAAAAATATTCCTCTATAACGTCAATATTTTAGCGAATAAATGATAAATTATACGACAGGTTCACAGAAAATGATACGATATAGAATGAAATAATATTGTGAATATAGTATTAATCAAAATCAATATAAAATATTGCTGATATTTAGTTTTCCTAATCGTCGTCATTATATTGAAGCAATAACATTTCACCAAATCATTAATTATCACTTTTCTATCGTGCAACAAGTTAACTTTTCGCAATGACTCGGCAAATTACACTTATTGATTTGATATAGTACAACTGTCGGCAACTCTGAAACAGCAATATTTCTTTGTCGTTGGAATATTTTGTGTACGCTTGTTATTAAGTGTAAGATAAAAGTTGTTTTAATTAACTCAATATACATGTATAAACAGTTTATTTGTATGTCGTAAATAATTAATTTTTCATTTTAATTGTTTTCTAGTAAACATTTTTACTTTATTAACATCGTAATTAATAAAATTATTCTAGATAAATATAATCAAAGGAAAAACTTTAATTAATTTATTTATGATTTTGATGAAGGTTTTAAAAAATCGCTAAATTAATTATCAGTTCATTTATTAATTAAAATTTTAAGATAATGCTTTTCATAAATGAACTAAAACAATGTAAGCCTATAAATAATAATGACTGTTAATGTGTTATTGATTTTTCAGTAACTGTTTTCCGAAAAGCGTAGTTCACTTCTTCAACTTATAATTATTATGCTTAAATCATGAATTTCTCATACGAGCAATAGTTAACGATAAAGCATCGGCTAGTTCGAATTTGCACTCGAGATGATTGTTATTACTTAAAGGGAATGCAGGCAACGATAGTGCTTTGTAATTGCACGCAAGTTCACTGCCCCAGTATTGTTCTCGTTAATTAATGTCAGTCAACTTGGAGGAAATCCAAATTCCCAAGGTCTTCAACTAAGCTCCGACATATTTTTCGAATTTACGTGGTTGTCCTACTAGTTGTTATACTATCAATTAATCCCACGAGTAAGAACGAAAATATCACGGAAATGTAATAGAATAAATAATAATTAAAAAGAAATTATTATAATTCAATTTTAAATAACTATGTAAAATAACAAATATAATATCTTTGTGAATTCAAAGTGAATGAAAATGTTTCATAAACTAAAATTATATTTTGCAAAATATATTACTGTTGATCGCTTTTTAAAGTTTGAACATTGAAGAACATTTAAATTTCGTTTATGTATTCTTATTTGCTATTGATTTTGTGTGGGTATAAAATCAACATTTTTTTTTGGTAAACGGGCATAAACATTTTGTGTCGAAGAATGAAATACTAGCATTGGAAAAAGAGTCATTTGCAGTGGCCTCGCGTATGTCAGATTTTTCGCATATCTCACACGTGGCAGAGTTGGCCGGACGCCAGTAGTAAATTTTGAATTCGTAAAGCATCATAACGCGTATGAGTCTTTGTAGGTCTCTTTGATTACTGTACATTTGATTCTTTCATGTTCTTTTCATTTAGTAAAACAGTCTTGTTAAATGTACTTTTCTCTCTTTGCAGCTTTTAATAATTACGTTTATTCATTTCTCATTCTGTGAAATAATTCAGTTAACGTTACTCGTAACATAATTTCTTTGGATCGTTAAGAACAAAATAATGTTGAACATTATTTTACATTTGTAGAAATCATTGTCATTTACATGAATAACAATTACATTATTTAATAGTTTCACGTCGTCAGCTGTAAAATTGTTCATATTTTAAAAATGTGTTTTTTTATGTAACATTGAAGTAAAATTTAAATATATTCTACTTTATTGAAAACTTTCCATAATTTTCCAAAAGTAGTAAAAATGAGTTTACTTTTAATTACTTTCGATTTATGGAAATATGAATTATATAAAATTAACGTTTTATACAAAAATATGACTTGCCTTTCCATTTTAAATGCACTATTCGACCCATTAGGAAAAGACAACAGTGAAACAGAGAATTTGAGAAAAAAACATTGTATCACTTCACTTTGATAAACTAAAATTAATGTTGTTCGTGATGCGGTTAACATAAGACTGAGCAAAACTTCTAAACGTCGCGCGACAAAAATAAATAGACTCAGTGGGTATGACGAAACACACCTCACAATCGTGCCAAATAAGTTATTGACAACTTTTGTTTTTTCAACTGTTTCCAAAATTAACAACTTTTGTAACATATTGAACTTGTAAATAAAAAAACATTCAAATCAACTATATACACTAAGAAAAATAACTTACAATAAATTACTATTTAAACAGTAACTTGACCACAGAATTCCCATTAACATGAAAGTTCCTGTTAAAAACAGTAAAAATTTTCCTTTCATGCACAAAAATTCTTGAAAAAGTCAATACAAATTTGTGTTCAGAAAGTAAA
>JABFPJ010006176.1:0-11233 GCA_022817425.1 Gryon sp. ZL-2020
TCGTCCAATTTTAAATCTTGCTGCCACTGTTTCTCTGCTTCCTCCCTCCTCTAGCGCTTCCATTGCTTTTTTCCTTAAGTCATAACTATATGCTGCTGGCACTCAACCTCCTTATCATCGTCTATCCTTATCCTATCACATCCGGACTTCTATGAAAAGAGCTATAAATTTACTGGCAAATAAGTAAAGTATTCATATAAATATAGCTAACCTAATATAGATTTACTGAGGCAAATTTATGATTATATTAAGTAATTTGAGTTGTTATGCTGTATTCGGTATTGAACTAGAGTTTTACATTGAAGGAATAGAAAAAGAATACTTATTTCTGAATAGCATCAAAAATAAGATAGCATCTCTTGAATTTTCTTGCGAGAAGGAGAATTCTACACATCAGTATGAGATAAAAAGTGGTTGTTACACGAACTCCGACAATTTAATTAAGCATTTTGAGTTAGCAAAACAATCACTTACTGAAACAGCACAAAAACTAGGTGGGAATATTTCTTTCAAAGCAAAGCCCTATTTGGATAGAGCAGGCAGTGCATTAAATGTGCATGTTAATCTCGTGAATTCAAATAACGATAACTTATTTTATATCAATGAGCAAAAGTACAGTGACTATCTGATTCACAGTATTGGCGGATTATGTGCAATGATGAAAAAACATATGTTGTTTTTCGCTCCAAATGATGATTCATATTTAAGATTTCAGTACCCAGATATTCACACTCCAACTACGATTAGTTGGGGGGTAAATAACAGAACTGCTGCAATAAGAGTTCCCTATTTTGGCAACGATTCCAAAAGATGCCGCCTAGAGCACCGTGTTCCTGGAGCAGATTGTAACCTTGAAAAAGTACTCACAGCAATAATTGAAGGTATAGTTTTTGGTATAGAGAACAAAATTGCTCCGCCAAATAGATTGTATGGCATTGCATCTGATCCTCAATATAAGATGGAGAGTTTGATATAAACTTTAACCACTTTGGTTAACAATAGACTTCTTGCATAACCCAAACTAAGTAGAAAAAAGGTATAGCTATACCGCGATTCATTCGCGTTATCTCTAGATCCCGCTAACAAGTAGCGGGATGACGATTGTCGTTTAGCCACAAACATTAAGAAATTTACCAAATAAAAAAAAAGGCAAAAGAAGCCCCGATTAATATCTATTTTAAACCATTGGCATTTTTTAAGTCCTAAACGCTGCAATTTAGCTGCTTCCAAATGCAACTCACCTTAGTTTGAATGTTTAAGAAATTTACTAAGCAGAAAAAAAGGCAAAAGAAATCCCGTATTAGCTAGTTGTCACTCTCTAATCCTGCAAATTGGCGTGCTATACTGTCTTAAACGCCTTATAAGCGCGTTTCAGCTTATATAGGTAAAAACCCAGAAATGTTGTGAAGACGTAGGGTGCGCATAGTGCAAAAAATTAAAAATAAGACGCCAATTACGTAATACTGTTGTCGTTTAATCTGCACAGATTGAAGATAAATGAATACCTCCAGTACCGGGATAGGGGGGCTGGCGAAGGGTGTCAAGTAAGTTTTTTCGTTTCTATTCCCAATGTTATATGGTTATGCAAGAAGTCTAATATTTTCCATAGTTAGCCGCTCTGGCACTCTCATTGAATCACTAGTGACAAAAGTTTTTGGAGCACTGGTAAGTTCTTTGATTTCTTGGTAACATCCATTCATATGCATAGGAGGGGATCGCATTAAGTCCATATAGTTCGTTGCGTATTCAGTCTGACTTGTATCATCAGCCCCAGCAAGTAAATTACCTTTGAAATCCATATGTTTAGGTAGTCCATTTTTCATTTCTTCTTCTGCTCTTTTATTTTCTAATTCTTCTGCTAGATCAGTTTCAGTTTTTTCTGGTTCTTTTACGGTATCTTTTCCTTCACCTTTTGGTTCTTTTACGGATATTCCCGTACCTTCTTCTTCACCTTCATCTTCTGAAACACGAGTAATTTCAGCTTTAGTTCTTATTTTATGAATCAGCGAAAGTAATAAGTAAGTAACTGCAGCAGCAGAAACGATAATGGCTATCTTTGCGGCAATGTGGATTGCTGTTAAAAATATTAAAGCTGATAAAGCTCCAGCTAATCCAGACACAATAACTTTATTTTTGCCTTTTGTTATATTTAGAATTGCCACCATAATAACCTCTCAAATACTGTTCTAGTATTATTATACAGAAATTTTCTTATACTTGCAATTTTGTAAAAATTTTAATTTTTTGCATAAAGTTTTAAAGCTACACAAGGATTAATTAATATGCAATGTATCTCGATTATAATATTGTACAAACGCACATATTCAGTTAGCATTCAACATGCAGAGCTTACTCATAGAGCGAAACAGGGCGGTGGTATTATTACTTATAGTAATTTTTATCTTCGGTTCATACGTTTATGTAAAAATGCCAAGGGAAAGCAATCCTGATATACAGACTCCTATAATCAGCGTATTTGTTAGACTTCCTGGGATTTCTGCTCAAGATAGTGAAAAGCTATTAGTGCTTCCCATAGAAAATGAACTAAGATCCATCGAAGGTGTAAAAGAATTGAAAGCTTTTGCAGCTAATGACGGTGCTCACATGATACTCGAATTTGGAACAGAGTATGATAATAAAGAAGTGCTCGATAATGTCCGTTCAAAGCTTTCAAACATAAAATCGAAGTTACCTGTTGAAGCGGAATCTCCGATACTCAATGTCGGCTTAATTGGTAATTTGCCAGAAAGAGCCTTAACTGAAATAGCACGCAAGTTAAAGAAAGAAATAGAATCTCTGCCAAATGTTCTCAAAGTTAAAGTGGCAGGTATGCGTAAAGAAACAGTGGAAGTTATAATTGCGCCCACAGTTCTAACAAAATATAACATTCAATCAAACGAAATATTCCAAGCTATATCAAGCAATAACAGACTAGTGGGAGCTGGGTCACTGGAAAATGATACCGGTAAATATTCGATTAAAATATCAGGGTTATTAAAAGATATAGAAGATATTATGAATATTCCTATTAGATCTCAAGGCGATGCAGTTTTGAGAATCAAAGATATAGCAAAAGTATACCCTAGGTTTGAGGATCACCAAGGGTTTGCTCGCATTAATGGATTACCTAGTGTCGTGCTAGAAATTTCAAAACGTAACGGAAAAAACATAATAGACACAGTAAATCAAGTAAAATACTTAATGGATAAGGCAAAAGATCAATTACCTGAAAATTTAAAAGTGGTGTACTTAAACGACCAGTCAAAAAACGTCCGCGATGTGCTTAATGACTTGGAAAACGGCATAATATTCGCTGTGTTGTTAATATTGATCATAATGATGCCTTCTATGGGAACAAGGATTGCTATTCTTGTGGCACTCTCGATACCAGGTTCCTTTCTCATTGGGATAATAGCTCTTTACTTTATGGGTATAACCTTAAATATCGTTGTGCTCTTCAGTTTAATTATGGCTGTTGGCATGCTGGTTGATGATGCAATTGTGATCAGCGAATATGCCGATAGAAAGATGATCTGCGGAATAGACAAAGTAGAAGCTTTTTAGACTTCAGTTCGTGATATGTTTTACCCGGTTCTATCATCAACGTTAACTAAATTAGCAGTGTTTTTTCCTCTATTATTCTGGCTTGATACTGTTGGTAAATTCATGCAGTACATACCAATTACAATAATTCTAACTTTGACTGGATCGCTCATTATGGCTTTGGTTTTTATACCAACACTTGGTGCAATATTTGGTAAGCCTTCGATAACTTCAAAAAAAGAAATAAAAAAAATGAGTGCTATAGAAAGTGGTGAAATAAAAAATTCTGGGCCTATAATAAGAGCTTACGTACGCATGCTAGAGAAGGTTTTGGATCATCCTAAAAAATTCGTATGTGCTACTGTACTCGTTTTGTTTTCATTTAGTGTGCTGTGCTGTACTTTACTTTTGGTCCTGGAGTAAAGTTTTTTCCGAAAGTGGATTCAGATAATATTTTAATCAGTGTTAAAGCAAAAGAAAGCTTATCAGCCAAAGAACGAGATCTGATACTAAAAGAAGTGGAAGAACGCATTTTGAGCATTGAAAAAGAAATTCATGTTTCTTATGCTAGATCAGGAGCATTTTCGGACAACGTTATCGCCAGAATACAACTAGAACTTATGGATTGGCGCTTCAGGCGCAAAGCTAAGCACATACTAAATGATATAAGGAGCAGTGTGCAAGACATGAAAGGAATAATAATTAATGTTCAAGAGGAAAAGCCAGGACCGTCGGCTGACAAGCCAATACAAATTAACCTCAGCGGGAGTGTATCCAGTTTGAATTTAGCAGCAGAGAAAATTCTAGAAATTATGAACCAACCTTCATCCGGGTTTATAAATATTCAAGATAGCAGATCAGCACCTGAAATAGAGTGGAATATGAGTGTTGATAAGAGTAAGGCTGCAAGCTCTGAAGTAAGTGTTGCAACCATTGGCGATTTTATAAAGATGGTTACAAATGGAGTGTTGAGTGGAAAATATAGACCAAATAATACGGATGAAGAAATCGATATTGTACTCCATTTTCCCAGAAAGGACCGCAACATGAAGACTATAGACAATCTTTTTATCAATACAGTTAATGGCCCGTATCCTATGAGCAATATAGTAAAATATGCTCCCGAAAAAAAAGGTAAACAAACTAAACAGGATTGATGGATCACGCACAGTGACAATCTCTGCTGACGTTGATACTGGCTATCTTGTTGATGAAAGAGTAAAGTTCATTCAGAATTCTATTGCCCAGGATTGGGACAAGGGAGTAAAAATTGATTTTAAAGGCGACAAAGAAGATCAACAAAAATCAGGAGCATTTTTGTTAAAGGCTTTTATATTAGCGATTACACTAATGATATTGGTATTAGTGACACAGTCTAATAATGTATACCATACATTTATCGTAATGACAGCAGTGTTTTTATCCACAACATGTGTGTTTTTTGTTTTCTTTCTTATCCAACAAGTTTTCGTAGTTGTTATGTGTGGAGTGGGGATAATTGCTTTTGCAGGAATTATAGTGAATAATAACATACTATTACTTGATGCCTTTCATCATCAAATTAAGGTACACAAAAATGACATCAAGCGATGTGTAATAAACGCTGCAATTTCTCTCGTTAGGCCAATATTGCTTACCGTTGCAACCACAGTTCTTGGTTTAATACCGATGATTACCAGGTTAAATATCAATTTTTTATGCTATAAATCACATATGATGCTCCATCAAGCCAGTGGTGGGTTGACATTTCAACAACCATAGCAAGTGGAATATTGGCTGCAACGGTTTTAACTTTATTCTTTACTCCTGCGTTGCTTGTTATACAAAGACATGAAAAAACTTGACTTAAATTAGCAATCATTTAACATTTAGGATAGTGTTCTTTGCCCTTTGGAGCTATAATTATAACTAATTACATTGGATTTATTTATTATGATTGCTGATCGTAAAAGCAGTGTTAAGCAGAAAAGTAACAAGAATAACATAGTTGGAAGCCTTGATGTAATAAAAACAGCAGGAGAGCTTTCACTTCAAAAAGGTTTAGATTTTGATGTTGTAATAAAGGCACTAGAAAGTGCTATAGAAGCAGTGGCTTATCAAAAATATGGTAGCAAAAGTAAAATTGTAGTTAATATAGATAGAAACACAGGCAAAGTTACTTCATACAGAAAACTAAAAGTTATTGATGACGAATCAAATGGAGAAGAGAATACTGAGTATGAATCAATTACGCTGACACAAGCTAAATTAATAAAAGGAGATGCAAAAATTGGAGATACTGTTAGTGAATTGCTCTCTCTTAACACTGATCTTGCTTCAGCAAGAATTGCCCAGCAGAAGATTGCTCAAATAATTAAAGATGAAGAGTCAAAAAAGCAATATGAGGAATTTAAAGATAAGGAGGGAGAAATAAGGTATGGTATTGTTAAACAAGTAGAATATTCAGATCTTATTATAGACATAAATGGCACTAGGGCATACCTTCCTTTGCGAAATTTGACCGGTGGTGAATCATTTCGTGAAGGCGATAAGGTTAAAGCTTACATACAGACTGTTAAGCGCTCTGATGATGGACGTCAAATTATTCTTTCTAGGACTCATGAAGGCTTTTTAGAGGCATTATTAAATCAAGAAATACCAGAAATTGCTGACAGGTTAGTAACAATTAAAGGTATAGCTAGAGACGCCGGCTCAAGGTCTAAGGTTGCTGTTTTCTCTCCTGACAAGAACATTGATCCAGTAGGTGCTTGTGTTGGAGTTAAGGGAGATAGAATAAAAACTATTATACACGAATTAAATGGTGAGAAAATTGACGTTATAAATTACTCCTCAGATTTGGGTCAATTTGTTATTAAAGCCATTACTCCTGCAGAAGTATCGAAGGTTATCATTGATGAAAATGAAAATTGCATAGAATTAATAGTTGCTGAAGATCAATTGAGTTTAGCTATAGGAAAAAAGGGCCAAAATGTAAGATTAGCTTCAGAGCTTGTTGGATGGAAAATTGAGATATTAAGCACTCAGCAAGAATCAGAAAGGCGAAGTAAAGAACTTAGTCAATGTTCAGCTTTATTTGCTGAAGCTTTAAACTTAGAAGAGATTATGGGTCAGCTATTGGTGACAGAAGGTTTTTCAAGCGTAGAAGATATATCCAGCGCTTCAATTAAAGAGCTTGCTTCGATAGAGGGCTTTAATGAGGATATTGCAAACGAACTTCACAATAGAGCAAACAAGTATCTGAAAGCAGAAAATGATAGAAAAATAGAAGAGCTAAAAAGTCTAGGTATGGAGGATGATTTAATCAATTTAACTTTATCAATAGACAATAAAATTGCTCTTAGTAAACATGATATTAAGACTTTAGAGGACATAGCAGATTTATCAAGTTATGAGTTTTGCAGCATACTCTCTTCCTCAGCTGATAATAAGATGAATTCAGAAAATCTAAAAGATACAGTAGACTCAATAATCATAGAAGCACGTAAAAAGCTTGGGTTAATATAATAAAATAATATGAATAATGAAGATATCAGTAATAAAAAATTAACGCTTCAAGGCTTAAGCAAGCTTAAATTAGACCTCAATTTAAACTCTTCAACTAGCCCAAGTACTGGAGCTACAATAGTAAAAAAAAGAAGAAAAAAATCTCATGATGCAGAAGAACATAATTTATTTGACGAGAGTAAATTAGGTTCTTTAACAGAGAAAGAACAAATTTTCCGTATTAATGCTGTGCAGAATGCTGCTTTGCTGAAAGAAAAAAATCAGAGAGAAGAAAAAGAGAAAACAGCAAAAGAAGACAGCAGTAAAGAGATTGACGAGAAAAATGAAGCGGATACTTTATCTAAAGAAATAAATAAGCAAGTTTTAAGTGATACTCACTTAGTTGAACTAAAGGAAGATAATACTGACTATGAGGGCGACGATAAAAAGTCTTCTAAAGTCAACAAAGATATATATTCTAAGCATTCTAAACTGGTAATTGCACAGGCAATAGATGAAAAAACTGAACAACCCCCTGCATTTAAGCAAAGATTTGGTATAAGAAGTAGAAAGTCAAAGTTTACCAAGGGTAAAAATATATCAAGAGAAGTTGTTATACCAGACAAAATAACTATCAGGGAGTTATCTATTCGCATGGCAGAAGATAGCAAGAGTGTGCTAAAAATGTTCAAAGAAGAAGTCGGTGAGAGCTATAGAGTAGATGATCTGGTGGATCCAGATATAGCATGTGAAATAGTGGAAAAATTTAATCATACGGCTAAACGAGTGAGCGATACCAACAGAGAAAAGGATTTATTTTTTATAGAAGGCAGAGGAAGCCTGCCTACAAAACCTAAACCACCAATCGTCACTTTTATGGGCCACGTGGATCATGGTAAAACCTCATTGCTCGATGCATTTCGTGAATCTAATGTTGCAGAAAGAGAGTCAGGTGGCATAACTCAACACATAGGTGCTTATCAAATAACGACAAAAGATAAGCAAAAAATTACCTTTATTGATACACCAGGACATGAAGCGTTCACTGCGATGCGTGCACGTGGTGCCAATATTACTAATATAGTTGTAATAGTAGTTGCAGCTGACGATGGAATCATGAAACAAACAGTTGAAGCAATAAATCATGCAAAAGCAGCAAATGTTTCTATTATAGTTGCTATTAATAAAATTGATAAATCTGAGCCTGGTGATGTGGAGAGAGTAATGAGTAGCTTACCTCAATATGGTCTCATTCCTGAAGAGCTTGGTGGTGATGTTATGATTATGCCAGTATCAGCAAAAAAGAAAACTAATTTAGATAAACTAGAAGAGGCGATTTTGTTAATCGCTGAATTAATGAAGCTAGAAGCAATAGAAGATTGTCGAGCACTTGGATGGGTAATAGAATCCAAAATAGATAAAGCGAAAGGAATATCAGCTACATTGATAGTTGAGGAAGGAACGTTAAAGGTTGGTGATATATTGGTAGTTGGTACAACATACAGCAAAGTACGTAGTATGGTTAATCACCTTGGTCAAAGAGAAAAAGCAGCACTACCCTCCGCTCCAATTGAAATTACTGGTCTAAATGGTGTGCCAAATGCTGGAGATAAATTTGTTGTTGTAAATTCTGAAAAGCAGGCGCGTGAAATTGTTGAATATAGGCTAGAGTTAATCAAGAAGAAGAAAGAAGATTTGGGCGACAATAATTTAGATATATTCAGTCGTAATAACAGTGAAACAGAAGAACTATCTGTAGTTTTAAAGTGCGATGTAACTGGTTCTATTGAAGCAATATCAAGTTCAATTGATAAACTCGGTAAAGACCAAGTGAAATTAAATATCCTACACAAAGCAGTAGGAGGGATAACAGATTCAGATGTGCTGCTTGCAGAAGCATCAAGTGCAGTAATTTTAGCTTTTAATGTAAAAGTGGACTCAAAAATAAGGGACTTGGCAAAACAAAAAGGTGTAGAAATACATACTTATAACATAATATACGAGCTCATTGACGACATGAGAATGTATTTAACTAAAATGTTAAAGCCTGTTACACGAGAGGTTCGTGTTGGCTTTGCATCTGTGAGGCAAATATTTAACGTATCTAAAGCTGGTAATATCATTGGATGTTACGTAAGTGATGGAGTCATAAGAAAAGATTCTTTAATCAAGGTAGTGCGTGGTGGCAAATTGGTGCATGAAGGAAAGTTAAAAGCACTACGCAGATTTAAAGATGATGTTAAAGAAGTAGGTGTAAACTTTGAATGCGGAGTATCACTAGAGGGTAATATCGATATTAAAGTTGGAGATATTTTAGAAGCTTATCAATTAGTGCAAGAAGAAAGGGTGTTATAGTAGCTGAATATGAAAAAGGAAATTAGAAACCTAAAAATAGCATCAGTATTGCATAGAGCAATATCAAGAGTCCTAATGGAAGGTAAGGTGTTCAATAAAAATGTAGCAGTATCTGACGTGAAATTAAGTAAAGATTTGAAAAAAGCAGATGTATATATTGTGTTATCTTCATTGAATATCCGAGTAGCTAACTATTCAGATCCAGAAAAAGGCATGTGGTCACACACTGGAGATCCTTCTGAGAATAATTGTGATATTAACACTGTTGTTAATGAAATGAACCAGTCTGCATGGTCAATACGTAAATCTATATTGTGTTATGTTGATTTGCGATTTATACCTGAGTTAGTTTTCAAGCCTGATTTAGCGTTCGATAGTTTTGTTGATGTAAGCAAAATATTACATAATCACACTTAATTAATGTATTTCAACCATTACTTTTCATTAATGAGGTTGCACAGTTTAACAGGTTTGTGGCTTGTGCTATTTCCCAGTTTGAGCGGTATCCTTTTAGCCTCAACTTCTCTATCGTATCAGGCTCTTTTTCTCCTTGTTTTGTTTACTATAGGTGCATTTTTAATGAGACCCGCAGGGTGCATAATCAATGACATTTTCGATAGAGAAATAGATGCGCACGTTGAACGAACAAAATATAGGCCACTTGCAAGTGGTGCATTAAACATAAAGCAGGCTTTAGCTTTACTTTCACTGTTACTGTCTATTGCCCTGGTAATCTTATTATTAACTAATAAAACTACACTTACACTTGGAATAATTTCAATGTGTATGATAGCTACTTACCCTTTATTAAAGCGGTATGTTTGGTGGCCACAATTGTTCTTAGGGTTTACCTTCAATATGGGATCGCTCATGGGCTCAGCAGCAATAACAAACCAGATCAGTATAGAATCCTTGCTGTTTTATATAGGATGCGTCTTTTGGACACTTAGCTATGACACCATATACGC
This sequence comes from Gryon sp. ZL-2020, assembly GCA_022817425.1. Classification (NCBI taxonomy): domain Eukaryota; kingdom Metazoa; phylum Arthropoda; class Insecta; order Hymenoptera; family Scelionidae; genus Gryon; species Gryon sp. ZL-2020. The sequence goes on from JABFPJ010006176.1 coordinate 10,350, forward strand.
TCATCAAGATAAAAAAGATGACGAAAAACTCGGAATGAAATCTACCGCATTATATTTTGGTGATACAACAAAATCTTGGTTGAAAAGATTTTATTTAATATCTCTTATGGCGTGGCTATATGCTGGTATCTTATCATCATTAAATAATATTTTTTATATTGCTCTACTTGCTGTAGGGTTCATATTTCACCGCCAATGCAAAAATTTCAATCCTGACGATCCCAGTCAATGCATGTCCATATTTAAAAATAATTCCTACGTAGGGTTGCTTCTCTTTTTTGGCATCCTTTTAGATAGAATTATCACCTAGGTCTCAAGAGTTTTGGCTCTAATGAAGTCAATAAACCAGGTAGCTCACAGAAACGAAAAAATTACTTTATAGCTCTTTTCATAGAAGTCCGGATGTGATAAGATAGAGATGGACGATGATAAGGAGGTTGAGTGCCAGCAGCATATAGTTATGACTTAAGGAAAAAAGCAATGGAAGCGCTAGAGGAGGGAGGAAGCAGAGAAACAGTGGCAGCAAGATTTAAAGTTGGACGAACTACTTTATGGGAGTGGAAGCAAAGAAGAAAAGAAACAGGAGACTTTCAATCAAAAAAACTTGGAAATGGAGGTTACAATCACAAAATTATCGACTGGGATGCCTTTGCTAAATTTGCCAGAGAAAACGAAGGAAAGAATCTGTCGGAGATGGCTAAACTTTGGGGCAACGTTAGTATCCAAACGATCCACCGAGCTCTCAGAAAAATTGGATTTACGCGCAAAAAAAGACATATGGATACAAGGAAAGAAACGAAGAAAAACGTGCTGAATTCTTAAAAATTATAGCAACAAAAGAACCAGAAAACTTAGTTTATATAGATGAGTCTGGCATTGATAAC
>JABFPJ010006177.1:0-11233 GCA_022817425.1 Gryon sp. ZL-2020
ATTGGATAGGTATATTTATCTTTGCAAAAATGAATAGCTTATGATTCGAAGAATATTAAAAACAATTGATTATTAATTTCTGTAACAACCAATATTTTGTAATAACATCCTTAAGTGTTCATATGCATATTAACACTTAAATGACAGATCACACCGAATTATGAGTACAGATTAATCGGTTATTGAGTGAATTTTCACACCCAAAACCCATTACACCTAACACTTTTTGCTTCACACCTGAAATTTTCAACTGTGTACAAAGAATTCGTTGAAATTTGATCAGGATATTGTTTAAATAATTATATTGACTGATTTTTTCAGATTTTTCAACCGTATTATTTATAAAATAAAGCATTTTAAGAATATAATTATTATTCATATATTGATGTATGAGTTAGAGTACCGCTAACATATAAAAGATTGTTAACAGAAAAGGTTATGACTTTGTCTATATCGATGGTCCTATGGAAAACTATGCTAATTCCGAATCTTCGCGAAAACTATGGTAATTCAAAATATTGGCGAAAACTATGACATCTCACTGTATTGCCGAAGAATATGCTATCTCGGTATATTGCCGAAAACTATACTATCACTGTAAAAATGGGTTTTGATTCATTTTCTTAAATTCAGTAAAATATTCTTACATTCAGTATAAAATGTTCTTAAATTAAGTTTAAATTGTCTTAATTAAGAACATTTTACACTGAATTTCAGAATATTTTATACTGAATTTAAGAAAATGGGACAATCATTTTTTACAGTGATCTCGGTATATTACCGAAAACAATTATAAATTCACAAATTATTATTTATATTTTCATTTCATATAACAAATTTTTGTTGTTTAATAATTTTTGATAATTTTGTGTATTAAATTTTTGTAATTAAGTCACAAAAAAATAAATATAAAAATATTTGTTGACAATTAATAAACAACTAAAAAATATTTGTTGACAATTAATAAACAACTAAAAAATATTTGTTAACAATTAATAACGAATTAAAAAATATTTGTCCACAATTACTAAATATGTAGTCTAATTATTTCGCACAAAAATATAATGCACCTTTATCTAATAGGTATTTAAATTACGGCTAACAACATTGTTATTAATATTTAAGGGCAAGTTGTTAGTATTTCTGGCAAGTATATCCTCAGTTTGTTAGAAAGATGACAATTTTTATATTATTATTTTGCTTAGTGTAAAAGCCTACTGTCGCGTCAACTAATTGCACTTGCAACTCGAACAAAATTCTATTTCGTTCGCTAATGTTGGCTTAATTAAAGCCGTGAAGCAGGGAGAAGCTGTTTGATCGTCGTTAAATTGAAATAACCACATGAACACGACCAACGCATTCTATACCTCATTCATAATGGCACCGTGACATTTTGATTAAAGAACGGATTATTCTAACGTCATTCACCGTCACAACCATTACTTTCTTATTATTTTTTCACGCGTCATACAAGAAAGTGATTTTGATTTGATTTACCGATTTCTTAATTTGCAACAAAAATTGTAAATCCAATTTTTTTGTTATTTATATTTTTGACGTAATTTATGGGAAAGTAAATGTCCAAACTTTTGTGTCATAAATTTGTGCAAGGATCATTATTTATTGTATGTTTATGATTATACAAGATAATTATTCATTATTCGATGCTATCAACCGGTGCATTTTTAGCGGATGATTTTCTCACGCATGAGAGTTGTTTTATGTCGTTTCTTGCATAAATCACTTTTATCGATTATGAAAATTAACTAAGCAACTTTTTTTATTGCAAATTTACAAACTATTTGTTTTAATTCTGATTTATTACATGCGTCAGCTATTAATTTGCCGACTTCATTCATTACATAATTAAATTGTTATTAATATTCTAAAATTATAATATTGAAGCTTATTAAAAGGAACAATTGAAATATTCATTTTAATTGATTTCATTGACAATGTATAATTACATTAAAAATCTAATTAAAAATTAATTTACTAAGTATTAAAAGTAAAAAGTACATTTAAGAATATTTAATTTAAAACATACTTTGAAATAAAAATGTAAGAAAAATTTTAAAAATAAAATGTATACAAAATAAAAAGAAAACAAACAAAAATGCAAGAAAATGGAAAACATATATTTTAAAGTAACATATAAAAGTAAAAAATAATTTTAAAAAAAGTGAAAGAAAGTGTAATTTTACAAATAAATATTAAATCTAATTAATAAATCTAAATATTTTTGAAATTGCTTATTAAAACTTTTTAATCGCATTAAATGTTAGAGACAGGACGAAAATCATCCAATTATAAGGTATTCAACAATTGTTTCACTTGTTACACACAAACATTTATATATTAAATTCATACGGACATAGCTTACATTTACCGCTTTTCGGGAAATTTAATTTTCTTTCTTTTCATAAATAAACATAACTACATTTATTAAACGTCAGACTCATTGAGACATTTACGTTATATACATATATTTGCAGAAAGGCTGACTCAACGAAAAATTCGTGATAAATGTATTAAAAGCGTGTAATTATTTGCGTTTTACTATACATTAAAAAATAAATAGATATAATTAAAGATTTATACATTTTTATACAAAATGCGAGTAAAACATAATTTTTAGGTTTTTAAAAGATTTTACTAAATACAATTTTTTTCAACATTGTATTTAGTTTGTCGAAGAAGTATAGTTTACTTGGAAGAAACTTTTAACAAATTTTTAAATGCAAACTGTAATTAACGAAAAATGAACATTTGCAAGATTTTATAAATGTAAATTTAATATCAAGTTATGAAAATAAAAAAAATATGCAATTTACTAAAAGAAAGGTTTTAGCAAATTGCAAAACTTTTTTGTCGTTTATTAGGTTTAAAATTTAGGTTTCTGTTATGCATGTTAAACAAACATAACAGAATTTAAAGTTTTCAATTTACTCAATGATTATTTAATTTAAAGTTAAACTAAAATTCCAAAATTGTATTCAAATTTATTAATTTTTTGTGTTTTCACTATTATGTTTACATAATATTTTTGTATAAAGTAAACATAAGAATATTGGAAATATTTTGAATTGTTCTTTCTAAATGATTTGAAACTTGAAGGCACTTGAAACTTTTTAATTTCAAGTGAATATTCAATTATTAAAAAAAAACTTAAACAAATAAATTTTAGCACTTTATTAAAAATATGTAATTTCTCATTAGATTTAAGGATAATTTATTATGTAACTTTAATAAAACATATAATAAACAAATAAAATATTATTTTTTACATTTTTTTTCTTTTTTTTACAAAAAAGTACGTTTTATTTTAAAATAGTATATTTTGTACCAAGGGAGATAATTTGCGATTACAACCCTCGGCTTCGCCTCGGTGTAATCTTCGCTCGAGAAAAAGAATTTACGTTTATTTTACATGATGCAAACTATATTTTGCATAATTAATCAAAGTGTAACTGGAAAATAAAAAAGGATACTAACAAGAAATTGCAAAACGTTTAGCGAAGCTTTCTCGTACACTGAAATGTGCATAATTCAGTTAAACGTTCCCTTCTGTGTAGCTTTAATGTGCCTTTATACTTTTATATGGCTACGTCAAGATCATTGCAACCTTCAGTGCGCTTTTCGCGTTAAGGGGTTGACCCATTTGGCAAGCAAGTGCAAGCTAGAATCCCCCTATTACAGCATACGTACTTAATAACGACTGACCTTACAGATATATTCGCTGGCGCGTTGCCCGAATGTGAGGGTTCGATCGGCTAGACGATCCATAGATGATTCGTCCGGGCCAACTTATCGAAACTGCCAGTTCTGCCAAAAAAGAACGCAAATCGCTTTTATTATCTCGCGCCGTTTTGTGGGTGAATTTGACAATTTTTTTTTCATTTCTCTATTTTCTTTAAACAATCAAAAATGTTTCAAATATAAATTAAAGACAACATTTTTTTTTCTTAAATTTTGTAAAATGTATCACGAAATATTTTTTCTCAATTTTTATTTTTATTGTTTTCTTCCGGAATTTACTTAGAAATTGAGATTTGAAAAATGGTCGAAAACAATTACGTTTATTTCGAAAGTGACATTGAAAAATACATACGTTCTGAAAGGGCTGTGTTTTTGTTCCAATTCTTGCCAATTTTTTGTCCAAAACCATTTTCATTCAAATTCAACTGTCAAATTTAAGACTAACTAAGTTTTGATCGGGACACATTTTAGATTAAACGGTTAATTTTTATAACAAATTTGGCAATGTAAGACAAATAACTGATATGAGATTTAATGTGAATGACGAAAGGTAAATTAGATATGCTTTAGTTCGTAAGAAACAAAAATTTAGGCTAAAAATTAACGCAAATGTCAAGCGTGTGAAGTTGTCTGGAAAATTTGAATTTTCAATGTTCGATTAAATAACATTGAGTTTTGCATTAAATAATAAATGTGTATTCAAAATGATTATTTATTATATTATTATAAAGTAATAATATTGCAATGTAACGATTTTCGATAGTTTAAGATTTGTCTTAAAATTTGTTAAAATTTATAATTTTTTGAAAATGCATAAACATTTAATATTAAATTAAACATAATTTAATTTAGAAATTAAAAATAAATGCGAAATATTAAACTTTTTAACAATATTATTTTTTGCAAAGTTTTAGAAAAATATCTCAAATAAACTTAAAAAATTAATTTATACAAATTCAAAAATCATTTCAAAAATAATTATGAAAGTAATTTAAAAAATGTTTCAAATTGTTCCAAAAATATTGTAAAAGTCATGTTTAACCACAAATTGCATAAAACTTGTAATTTTTAAAAAATGTTCAAACTGTTCATAAATTAAAAAATTTTTGTCATATTTTCAAAATCATCTACAAATCTGCGATTCTTTAATCAAACTAAAACTAATTTTCAGCGGTTAGAAGAAAAAGCATACATGGATTTTATTCACTAAAACAAATTCTTCACTCTTTCAGTGATTCCACTGGATGTCATTCTCTCGTCCTATAATATTTCACTCTGTATAGTTGGCATGTTTTTTAATCCTTTTTTTTTCAAATATTGCGCGTAAATGTCATTTCCCGAATTCTTCCATCTGACCTTTTTTTATAAATGACGTTTCTGTGATGAAGAAACAAGTTAAAAAATTTTATATATGATGAAAACGCAACATAATAGTTTACGAGAAACATAAACATTTCTTTGACTGTATAATATAAATCACAGAGAGAAACAAAATATGACTGCATATAGAGCTATTATTTGCAACTGTACTTTTCAATGGGTTTTATCGACTTTCCTGGAAATGAAAAGTTTATTTTAAAATAACGCTTTTATTACAACAAAAGGTGCGAATGTTACTGTCATCGATGGTTTATATTCACATATGTGACCATGAACATATATTTTCAGCATTTTGAAGCATTGCATATCTCGTAAGAATAAACAAACATAAGTTTACAGTTTGTTTTTTTATTTTTGTATTTGTTAAAATAAATTTAAATATTTTTTTATTTTTATTTTTAATACGTTGGTTTTAAACTGTAAAACTTTATTGAATCATTTGAAAGTATTTTTTTTAATTTACCTTCTTACATTTTGTTTTAATACTATTTTGTATTAACACAATATAACATTGGATAAACACGAGGAAAAATATTTCTCTTGTTTAAGTATTTCAATAAATACCATTATCCGCAGTACACTTTGTATATTTATAAATTACACAAAGGCTACTTGAAAATATCGTTTACTACTATAACTTTTTATCTCGTTTTATCCTTTGATGAATTAAAACTTCTTTTTAGTCTATAGCAGTATAATGAATTAAAAAAAATAATTAAAAATGTATAAGCTTCGTCAATACCGACTTTTAGTTTAATCAATACTTGGTATTTGTTTAATCAACTAATCTTTAACGATAAACTTTTTCCATCGTTTTCATGTTTAATATCGTTGTAGTAATCAATCTTATACATATGTTCATTATTTTATGACGTAAACAAGATAATTGAATTTGCGGCATAGTTGAAAAATACCTATTCTATTCGCTGCATATTTTAATGTTTATTTGTATTACTTATAATATTAATGAATAAAAATGTGTTTTTTAATGATATTTTTTTATTTACATTTTATAGATTAAAATTTTTTTAATTAAATTTATTACACAAGCGAAACTGTTTTACCGGTTTTTCGGTATTTCGGTTTTGATTTCAGTTTTTGTTTATATTACACTCGACTTCCTCATAATGCAAAAACTCGGGATCGGAAACGATCTGTTAATGCAACCATGCATAATTCATATTTAAGTTGTGTTTTCAGTATAAACTACGATATTTTTATGTTTGTCTGTTTTATTGTATGCAATAACAAACAAAATTATAAAGAAGTGACTAAAGAAGTCATTATTATTACTATAAAAAATATCTTAAACAAAAATTAGTTTTAACTCTATTATTTTGAATTGCGCGCCAAAATTGTCTACATTCCATCCGTTGCATTTTCAGAACAGATTTCGTTGCAATATTAGATCAGTTGCAATAATTGGTGTTGCAATTAAAAGACCCAAGACAAAATTTGCCTAGAGTTTGACTATTCCAAACTAGATTCTAGTCAGACGTTTACCAAATTTGCTAGCTTAGTTAATACTGATCAGATACGGGCTAGGTATTGAGCTGAAATTATTAGGACTTTTTTATTGTTAAGATTTGCTTTTCTGGTTAGATGAAATGATAATGTTACTGAACAAATATTAAAACATAAAAACTATTGTATTTTCATTATTCAAAGTACACGTAGCACAAAGTTCCTATAATTTTTGTAGAATTGTTTAGAAATATTTACTGAACTGTACATTAACTGATGGACAAAGTCATAAAAACATCACAATTTATAGAATGTACAATATAAATTAATATTTACATAACAAAAGTTATTACAGAGTACAGTAAAAATTACGTTTCAGTATCTGAATTATTTTAGTCAGTGAAAAATTGTTGTGTTTACAAACATGAATTACATATTTATTTTACAATTTTTACTGAACTGTTTTATAAAAATTGCTCAATATTCTGAAAAGGCGCCATCTGCGTTACGTGAAACTTAAATATACCATTTGCCACTTGAGTTATGTAGACTGAACTGGCTCGGCTGACAAGATTGCAGACTATCACGTCGGAGATGCGAGATCGATTCTTCAAAACACACATTTGTTTGTGAAATGTGTTAGTAAAAAAAAAGCAGGAGTAAAAACAAGCAAGAAAAATAATCATCAAGACAGTAAATATAAGTAAAATGTTTAAAATAAGTAAATATTTGTTTTATTTATTTCATTTTTCAGTTTACTGAACTGTTCAGTAATTATTATTGAGTTTATGGTTTCGTCCATCAGTTAATGTACAGTTCAGTACATTTTTCTATACAGTTCCTACAAAAATTGTAGGAACTTTGTTCTACGTGTATGTTAAATTATTTTAAAGTTTATATATATTTAATTAATTATTTATAGTTATTATAACTTGACTTTATCTTTCCGGGCTGGCGAGATTTTTGTAGAAAACTAGCAGAACTAAGAAAAGTAACAAACCGAACTAAATTGGCAATATTAACTAAATACTAAAAATTATTCAAATTACTATTTTGTTATTAAATATTACATTTTCATTTGATACTACTTTTGGGTATAGAAATCTCACCTTTCATTGATATTAGTTTTTGTGTAGTTTGAATATAGTTTAATAATTACGCAAATTATTTTGTTGGGACTTTTTATGGAAAATGCTTTGTGTTTTCTAAAGTTTATAAGTTTCTTTTAAAAGGTTTATTTTAAGGGGAACATATCTAATAAAAATACATATATATGTGATTTTATTGAAGTAAAAAAAAAAAAAACTTTCACTGAACCCTTTATAATTTCATTATTGTTTTGTGGGGTTCAGATATGACGATTTTTTGCTTTAGACAATTTTTGCAGACTTATGGTTTTAATACAAAAATATTTGTTAAATCAACAAAGGCAAACAGTGAAAACGATATACAGGATGTATACTTCTTAACGAACCAAAGACAACAGTTGAAACACGAGTACATTGATTATTTAGGAATTATATTTTTGAACCTTAACTGTTTCTTCTAATATTATAAAATAAACATTTTTAGATTAATACACTGAGGCAAATATAATAACAAAGATTACTATGATTCATTGCGAAAGTGTTGTATACCGGTATTTTTGAAAAAATTACTATAAAATATAATAAAAATTATTATATTATGTTATATATTTTGTTTTACACATAATAGTAAATTTTATAATAATTTGTTACAATTTTTATTACATTTTATAGCAATTTTTAAATATGGTCCACACATAAATGAAAATTCTCCGTTTCCGTTTGGTTTGGTTTTAGTTTAGTTTGATTTAGTTTAATTTTGGTTTGGTTTTATTTTGGTTAAGATTTATTCTTGGCTCATTAAATGATTTCACACCTTTGTTATACCGAAATTGGAAGGAGGAATATATTTTAAATTATTTTTTGATTTAGATTTGTGGGTTTTTTTGTATACTTGGCTCATTACATGATTTCACATGTTTTTTATGTTTAAACTATACAGCCAAAGCATAGGATATATCTATACTTTAATGGCATATTGCTATAAAGTTACACTCTTTCAGTCTATGCTTTGCGGTATAGTATTATTGCATATAAGTCACATAGATTACTTCCATGTCTTTTGGCTCCGTGCACGATTCATTCATTTATTATATTTTAAAGTAATTGACATATAACGAATGAATTATCGCCGCCATGATCATAACAAAAAAAATATATTTTATATGTATGGCATCTGTAGCAATAGTTGTGAACCTGGAATGAAATGATAGATACAACCATGAATTTTTTCATGATTGTATCAATCTAATTTTTTTTAATCTCATTGACCAAGGAAAAAGAAGAAAAAGAAAGAAACATTTTTAATCTTTTTTTGACTCATTATGAATATAGACATTATGCACGCCATTTGCTGCAAAAAGTCATGAAACTGGAAATTTTTCTAGTAGTTTTATCTTTTCCAAGTTGTTGCAATCAAAGGAAATATATACATTTTTTAACAATACCTTGACATTGTAATAATCGAAACAATAATTATTATTGTTTAACAAGAATATTTTTGCGATATATATTATTAAACGCAAAACTTATACGATATGACGAATATGAAATAAGTGAAGTTATTTTGAAAAGTTTATACAGGGTGGACCAAATGAGAATATAAATGAAAATATTTTGAAAACCACGCATCAGATAAAAAAAAAGTTGTAATAAAAGTTGTTTATCTCGATGAGGGACATCCAATGATACCAAACTCGACCTTTAACCCCCCACCCCCTAGGGGGTGGGAGGTGGGGCATAAAAAACTTAAATAGGAACCCCCATTTTTTATCGCAGATTCAGATTCCCCAGACAAAATTACATTGATTTGACCTACGATGTAAGTCATTTTGGTCGATAGATGGCGCTGCAATCGAAAAAATAATAAATGTCCAAAAATTGCTTCAAAATTAGGGATCTCTCTTAAAAATTTGCTTCCTTCCATCAAAATGAAAGGAAAAATCTTGAGAGAATCAAGAAAATTGGTAATATTTTGATACCGGTACGAAGATGTACAACTTTACAGGATATGCTCCACAAGGGACAACTCTTGTGGTATATAATGTATGATGCAGTACTTCGACTGCAAGTGCCTGATACTGTTGAGACAATTGGCTTCACAGAAGACTTTGCAGTTTTCGTAGTTGGAAAGCATCTTGACAATAATGAAGGGGATGCAAATAATGCTATCGCCCGTAATCGTCAGTGGCTTTAGACAGTAGGTTTAAAACAGGTACGTCTAGCTGCACCCCAAGGTACGGAAAAATGAAAAAAGAACCATGCCAAATTTGTGTGCTATTAATGGGCTAATTATGTACCCCAAAAAAGATTTTTGTACCACCCCATGAAAGCCGAATTTCAACTTTGGCGCCAGTTTTACGTAAAGCTACACCTAATTTAGCACATAATAACGTAAAAAACCCTAATTATTCTAGAATTCATGTGCTCATTATGTGCTATAAGATGCACATAATTAAAATTAATTTTATATATATTTTTTCAAAATTCAATGAAAAACTAATTAATAAAACTTAATTATTAAATAAATTGATAGAACTTAATTTAATAAATAAAAACACGAAACTATTGAATTTGTAATATTTTTATGTCATAATTACGTGCTCTTAATGTTCTATGCATTTAACGTAAAATGAACTTTTGCACATTTAGGAAAAAGTCCAATTCCTACGAGGTACCAGCTTTACAAAAATTTACACCCAACTTCGTATCTAACAACTCAAAATAAAACAGAAATTATATAGAATATATATAATATACGTTGAAAACATTTAAAAAAATTTGAATTTCATTGAAAATGAAAAAGCGCCAAGTACAAAGATTTTATGAAATAAATAAATTAAAATAACTATTATAAATTTCCTCTTACTATTCAATCTTTAACAATTTCGTTATCATCAAAAACTTATAGAAATAACTGAAATAAAAATGGCCAAGTACAAAAAGACTATAATCAAAGACTTAATCATAAGATTGTTAATTCTCAAAAATATATTATCTATATTAGTTTTTCTCAGTTTACTTAGTTTCCTTGGTTTTCTTAGTTTTCTTAGATTTCTTAGTTTTCTTAGTCTAATAATTATGGAATTGTAAGATACTTGGCAGTGAGCATTAGTCACGGCCAAGTATATATATCATTTATAAAAAAAATAATAGACAAATTGAAACGAATATTTTAATTTATTTATTTCATAGTCTTTGCACTTCGCGCTTTTTCATTTTCAATCAAATTATTATTTTTTTTATGTTTTTAACGTACATTATATATTTACATTTAAAAAAGTTGAAAATTTTACAAATTTTAGAAATTCGAACATTTGAATGTTCGAATTTCATTTAAATGGGAATCCACATTTAAATGTAAATTAAAAAAATAAAAAAAAATTGTTTGCAAAAAAGAGAAATTAAAAAAAAATTTTGCTAAAAAAAAAATTTGTTCGAAAAAAAAAATTTTGCTAAAAAAAATTTTTGCCAAAAAAAGAAAATGTCCAAAAAAAAATTTTTTTGCCAAAAAAAAATTTTTTCGAAAAAAAAAATTTTTTGCC
>JABFPJ010006178.1:0-11233 GCA_022817425.1 Gryon sp. ZL-2020
TTCAATACATCTTTCACGGGCGCAAAGTGACTTTTTTCGCCCCAGGGCGAGCAAGCGGGCGCAAAGTTCATTTTTGCGCCTGCTTATTCTTTGCGCGCACTTATTCGCCCCAGGGCGATAAAAGTCACTTTGCGCCCTCGAAAGATGTATGAAAATGGCCACTTTTTATGCATGAGTGACAAAAAATAATGTATGCTTCAAAATTACTATTTCATTACAGTTAAACGATTACCATTACAGTTATCACTTTTTATGTAGCGATTTATACAATTTTTAAGGTTAACATTAACAAGATAATTTTTGTATATTATTATTGTAACTTGAATCTTACTTTATGATGAATTTAACCACGTACTCTGGTAAATATACTCTGGTGAATATATAGTATTTTACGATTGACTATTATACTATGGTAAACATACTAAAAGTACGCTGTACAATGAAACAGAATAAGTTTATTTGCAAAATTTAGCGGTTACACGTATTTGAATAAAACTGATTATATTTAGTCTTTACTTGAATGTCTTATTAATATTACCAAAATACTTATAATAAAATAAAAAGTATTTTCTGGTAATATTAAATAAAATTGTAGCAACTTTTTATCAGAAAATCAAGTTAAAGACAAATTCGACCAGTTTTTTGGTTGAGTATAATGACTTATGAATCGCGATTAGTATTGTGTTAATATAATTTTATTTAAATTAAGGAAATCATTAATATTTAATAAAAAGTTAAGTGTACTTTTAAGTGTATTCTGCATTAACGAACAATAAAAAAAACTTGTAAATATAAATAGAAACATGTTGGTATAAATGTGTATAAATCACTGGAATATACTTACATTGTTTTTAAGCTTGTTTAATAATCCTATCATTTGTATTGCAATGACAAATGATCAAAACGCGTACATTTGTGTTCGAAAGAAAAATCTATAGAGCGTAACTACACATTATTCCCTCTAAACATTTTTTGTCATGGAATACAATATTTTTACTGGTCGGCTCTGTTTTTGAAAGTACATATTTTCGTGAGAAATCACACGTTTCGGATAAAAAAGTGCAAACTATAAAATGTGCTCGCAAATAAATATGTCCTCTGATGCTAACATAAAAAATGTTATTCAGGCGTACATGTTATGCCTTCAGCTGAAATCGTGTCGGGGAGTATTATGGAATTTGTTTAATCCACTCCGCACATTGACATTTCATGCACGAGTGTTCGATGAAACGACAGTCCATCATTACTCACGTTTCGAAACGTTACGATGTCTCTCGTTAACGAGAAGTATTATACTTTTAGCGGATTTTTCGATGATTTTTCCCTTTTGTCTGCCTAGATTAAAAACAAAAAAGAATAAACAAACGCAAAAAACAACAAAAACAAACAAAACAAAAAAAGACTAAAAATATCGATGGGTTTTGACGGAATATAACAACACCGTAAAGTATTAAAAGCAATGGGCAAATTCAGATTTGTGCCAAATAATGCTTTTTTTATTTGAACGCTTGTGATGTTCTCGGATTTTTGTCAACTGTATGTAAGTTTCAACTGTATGTTTATTGTAACCACGGAAGCCTCTTACAATCATACGTTCTTATAGTTCTTTTTTGCGAACAATAAATAATGTAATATTTACTTAATAGAAGAGATTGCAAAATAATTATTATTTTATTTAATTTTGAATGTTATGTAAATATAAAAATGATTATTTTTCATCTATCAAAATTGATTAGGGTATAAGTAAGTTTTGTTTGTAAATAATTGTCGTAACAGCTTTAGTGTAACTATCAATTGCAAGAGGGTTTTCGCGCGTGTCAGTTCGGCGATCCCACAGTGATTTAAGTGGAGCAGTTTGACGTAGGAACTTCGCGATGTGCACAGATGCGAGAAATCGACAGAACTTCTGAGAATCATAATCCTTCTCGGCGTGTTATATGTTTTCTCGTAAACCCCCGCATCGGGTGATGATGGTTTCTTTCGACGATATAAGGGAAATCCAAGTTTGTCGACATTAGTTCTTTCACAAGATGATAAACTTATATACAACTTTTGTTTCAAAATTTACATTTAAATTAGATATTTCATATCTTATATATAATAATAAATAGTAATAAATCAAAAAATATTGATTTAATTTTATTACGCAGGTTTACATTAGTTGAACATTTTCATTAGAGTTAAATCCTTAAAATTCTTTTAAATGTCGAATTCTTTTCAAAGTATATTAAAATTAAACACTAAAAAGATGAATTTTATTGCAATTCAAGTATAATTTGGACTAATGAGTAATCAATATTAAGGCAGAGTCCTGAAATTAGATTCAGTACGACAACAGAGTTATAAGATATTTTGACGATTTATTTGAGCTTTAAACAGGGGTGAATTAAACGAGTACGATTTGTGTTATTCGGATTAGCATTCAAGCCATCGGTTGGCACATCTGATGTTACTCCGGATTTTAACCCCTTTCGTAAAACTCACCCTTTTACCTTTTAGTCCGTGTCTCGTTTTCTGAACGGAATTACCATTACATTTCAGATGCACTTTACAAACTACTATACACAAAAATCATGTTTACTTTTTATTCCAAATTTTATTTATTTTTACAATTTGTTTTTATCTATTTTGTAAAAAGATAAATTTTCATAAATTTTCTAAATTAAAATGAAATTTTTTCATTCGACTTCGATTCAAAACTATGAATACGTAAATAATTAAATGTAATAATCGTTTTAAAATTTGGTACATTTTTCTTATTTTGTCATTAAATTATTTTTAAATAGAATTTATTGTTCAGTATTTTGTGGCAAACCACTTTAAATCCTTTAACACCATTAAACTACTGTGAGCATTCGAGTCACATACACGATAATACTAACCTTAAGTTAGATCTCGTGGTTTGACTTATCTCAGTATGATACTTCAATAAATTATGTTGACCATTTATTCAAAATGACCCTTGTCAACAAAGTTCATTTATAAAGAAAGAAATATTCCCCTCGAAATAAAGTTACTTTATTTAAATTATCTGAATAATTATCTTAATGAAGTTTGCACATATAATTTACAATCAATTTTCAAAATAAGACTAATATTTCATAAATTTGTTCTTAAATTTGTAAAAAAATAATTTAGTTGCAATTAATTCTTATCTAAACTCTAAATCATTGCGCAATATAGAAACGTTACGTCTTAGTAATAGAATCGAACTAAACAAAAGCGTCTGAAAAGGTCATGCATTATCAAAAGCGTTGTCTATGGAACGCCTTTGTGGCAGACAATTAGGCGAATGGCTTTCCGAAGGGGCAATATTTCGAATCGGCTTACAGAGTTGGCTTTGTATTAAGTTAACTCGCGTTGCGGTTTGGCATCTGAGACATTACCGTGTCAGTAATGAAGTTTCGAAAGAAAGTTTGCCACAAAAGTCTCAATCTCCTCCACCTTCGCTGGTGCAGGATTTATCGACGATCGAAACAGATTAAAAGAGCATCGCACTTGTTTAACTAACCTGACAGCGAAACACCGAAAGTAATCGGACAAAAATGTTTGCACGATTTCGAACGCTTGGCTCGTGATAATTAGTCTGTAAATTTTCACTGCTAAATGACCAATAAATGTTTAGCGTATATGTCAGTCAATATAATTTACATCAATGAAGCGTTTGGCTAATTAAAGGGCTCAACTATAATTAATACAAGATCCCATCGGTGTAGTAATCATCGTCCGATGAAAACTCGATTTCGCTTGAGTATTTAATTTCATTTGCATAGCATTTGCGTTGCATTTGATGTGTTATTATCGATGTTATTCATCTTCGAATCATTTCCATTCTCTATATGTTGCACATTTCAATGTTATATTAAAATTTTTCAAATGCACATTTTGAGTATACAAATTAGAACGAATTAACTCTGAAAACAGTTTTATATCACTGAAAAATTATTATCATTTATAGAAAGGAACTAAAAAATTTAATTAAAACAAGATTTGCATTGATTGAATGAAACATCAGATCTTTTACATTTATACATTTAGTTAAATAATTTAAAATCGAGTTATACCATCTCAAATTTATTTAATCGAAAATTTAATGTATGCTATACAATATATATATTTTGCTTCGTTTATCATAACAATTTTTGGTTATAAACCAAATTTAGTTCAGTTCATGTTATCAATTTTGTTTTTACAACCAGTATAATTTAATTTCAACATTTATTTTATAATAGTTAATTGATATTTTACTTCTAATATTTAGTAATTAATATTGTTAAAAAATCCTTGATATTCCTCATGCCTCTAAATAGATTAAATTTAGCGAAACTATAAATATATATGTTTGTACTGTTAGTTTAATTGTGCGAAATATATTATTTGTCGTTCGAAAAACTTTTACCAGTTATCAATTAATTTCAGCAATTTACTGTTCCTGTATTATCTCATACATGCACATATGTGCAAAGCAACTGATAACATTATCCGCGATAGAAACACATTTTATATATTTAAAATAAATGTTCTTCTTCAGTTAAATGAAATGAAAATTTTATATTTTACATATATGATATTTTAATATGAAAATTATTTTGGCAAGAGCAAAAAGTATTATCAACTGTTCGTTTGATCTAACTGTTCAAACAGTACGACATAGACAAGCCATTCGCAAAATGATGATATTCAACGAAATCATTTTGGATATAATATAAATACGAAATGAAATTTTGAAAGGATACATAACGACGGAGTAAACGGTGCTTAATATAATACGTAAGGTTTAATGTTAACAACATTTGGGCTGACGTGAAGTGGCGGATGTCAAACGTGTATAATGGCAAATGTTGAGGAGGATAGTAGACGAATGAGTGCAAAGGGTGATAGAGGAAGCAAGATCCGACGGGTTGAACGATGTTCGGTATAAGTCAGAATGCGGATAGGCGCGTGGTTTAAGGGGATGAGAAGTTTAAATGGCTCGTCCGTATGGTGCGCTACTCACTCCCTCGGCCCGTTAGCTTGGCCTCCACCTCACCATCACCGTCTCTTTCCACATTCTCTCCCTCTACATGTACGCCAACACCGTCAACCGTCCACCCTCGTTCCATCTCGCAGCCCGCTAAAGCTTGTAGTCACCTTTACGTCTAGTGATAAGCCCGCCAATTCTACACAACCTTCATCAGATTACGCCTAAAATAAGATGTGTAAAATACGACAGATATGCCCAATTGTCTCCACCGTTATACATTCACAGTTTAATTACTTGCTTTCTGGATGATTATTCGTTTCCGCATTATCGGTTTCACACAGGATTGTTTTCATACTTTTGAATTATATTTGTATCTTTATTATTAAGTTAAATAATTTATGGGACAATAATTAATTCAGCATGATTATATAAGGACAAATTGCACATAAGTTCACTATACATTTAGAGATAAAGTGCGTGTTTTTATTTTAATTCATATAAATTCATATCAATAAATTTCAATATTTCGTTCCTTTTTCATATTTATTTAACAGAAGTTTCAAAGATCGAACACTCAAAAAAATATATAAGCTTACCAGCAAAACGATTATTTCTATTTCAATATATACTTATAGAAAATAAAAATTTTATCTAGCAAAAGGTATACAAAATATTCATAGAAAATATATCAGTTTAACTGTCAAACTTGAGACAGTATACCTGTGACAGGTATACATACTGCTAAAATAGGTAAACTTCTATATTTGTTTTGTGCTAATGAAATTATTTAAATGAACAGACAATGTGTAAGGATATAATCATTTAAACTTATTAATATAAGAATGAGAAAACTACTATTGTTTATTTATTTATAAATTAATTATTATACAAAACAAAACCTGTCAGATGCAATAAAATAGAGATTTTAAAATTAAAATGTTGTGATATAAATTTTAAGATTAAATAAATTTTATTATCACAAAATACTGGTTTTAAAACATATGTATATAACCACAACATAAATAGTTCTGATGAAGTAGTAAAACTATTTCGAAACGTCAATTGATGCAATTATTATTATTTGGGATATCAAAAAAACAAAATTATAAGAGGAAAAACTTCATTAATTGCCTCTATAAAATAAACAATAATTATTCTAATTCAAATGATTTTTATATACATAAAATAAAAATTATGTTTTTTTTATTATATAAAGGTTTATTTTTTTTAATAATAAACTAATTTTAATTTCATTTATAGATTTTGAGGTTACACACATTTCTGTCAAATTGCACAGGTATACTGTCTCAAGTTTGACAGTTAAACTGATATATTTATTATGAATATTTTGTATACCTTTGCTAGATAATATTTGTTATTTTCTATAAGTATATTGAAATAGAAATAATCGTTTTGCTGGTAAGCTTATATATTTTTTCGAGTATATGTTTTAAGTTATTTGTGATTGACGTTGACTATACTCAAATGAATTGATAATAATATTTTTGCTTTGGGAAAACATATACATTTTGTAGGATAGGAATATTTACTCTAAAATAATTATGTTCCTATCGTAGGTATACCATAATGCTTGTATAATTGATAAACATAATAGTTGTACTTATTATTTCAACCGAGCGTGCTGGCTCAGTGGCTAAGGCTGTCAGATTCACATTCAGGAGGTAGCGGGTTCAATTTCCACTACCGGTCACTTTGATTAAGTTTTTCGTGATTCCCTGATCATCGCAGATGAATGCAAATTTTAGGTCAATGTGTTATTATTTCAAATACTTTACACACAGTCTTATTTAAAAAAATAATATGTAATATATAATATCTCTGTATATTGTATATCTTACTTTACTTTGTGTTGTAAGCTTTAATTGGAATCTCATACATTATTAAATCAAAACTAACGCATATATTTGGAAAATTAATTTTGTGCGAATACTTTTATACATATCACGCATTGTAGAAGCACTTCATTTTGTATCAATTAATATGCATTTGCGTACTTGCTCGAATATCTTGATTATTTCATGTGATATGTTATTTTTCGTTTTCCCTATAATTTTCATTTTAAATAGGACACGTACAGGCTGGAAAGATATTTCTGCAATCAATACTTTATTATTAATGTTTTACCAATTATTTTGTATGAAAAATTATATTCACTTAAACGTGATATTTCATTTCAATTACATCGCTTTGTTATGTATGTTCCAAAAATTTAATAATTACGTTATGCTTTATTTACTTTTATAGTTGGTTAATAAGCTCCGACATTTGGTATCGTAAATTGTTATTTTTTTAATTAAATATTTAACTCACATTTTCAAATATTAACTAATACAATATATTTTTTGAATTATACTTTTTCACGTATGTTTATAAATAAGTTATCTCAGGGATTGAATTTTATATTAATTTAAATAGTTTCATATGAGTGAAAATTTAATTTAATGTTACATTCAAGTAAATAAAATTATTAAGAAAAAAAAGTAAAAGAAACAAAAAATATACGCAGTAGAAAAGACATGAGAACCGAATGTAAAAGAGGGTTTGAATGTAGCGAAAAAATGTTCACAGTGTGACAACAAACTGTTTGAGCGAATCGTCGCCGCGTGAAACGAAACGAAAATGCCTAAGGCGATGTGGTTTAGGTTTTAGTTGCGAACGGAGCTTAAAAATACGCAATCTTGCTAACCCGTCAGGCTGAAGAATTGAAATATACGTCTTCCCTTGCGTAGTCCCCTTTGATATCGTTTACCCATAATCATTTAATTTTACCGAAGCCTTACGTTGGCATCGTTCCTCGCTATGCTGAACATTTCGACCTCCTTGGAACTTTACCTTTTTCTATGTCACAATCCATTTTTTTTTGACTTTATTTTCTCGTCAAGACGAGATTTTACGACTTCATATAAAAATGGTGAATTGACGCGAAGACAATTTTAAGATTACCAATTATTAATATAAAGTGAACATGATGTGAATGTAAAAAAAGTAGTGAAGAATCATTGAAATGAAATATGACGAATAGTCGGAAACTGATCAAAATAATAAATTTTGATTCATCTCCAAATATGTGCAAAATATCTAGTTTAATTAAGAAAAATTATTTTAAACATTTTAATTTGGCATATTTAATGTTGGGCTCGCTATTACATATAAGCAATGATATAACATCGAGCGATGGAAGAAGCATTTTGATTAGGTGTATTAATGAAGTGAGGTGACCGATCAGAATTTCGTTCGAATCACATTTAATGGAAAACGTTTCTATTATGAAAAAATTTTTAAATCGGCATTGAATTTAAATTGTGCTGCGATTGAATTTCCACAATTCAAATAAGTATTTTTATTATTGAAATGCGACTGATATATGATTTGGATTTACATATTTCGCGTAAACAAAATTATTGCGTAAAATCTATGTTAGCAAAGTTCACTTATATTTAAATTAGATCTTCATTCTCATTTTTATTTTTTAAACAATTATTAACAATATACAATTTTATCATTATAGTTTATACTGTGAAAAAGAATATGAAAAAAAAATATGAAAAATAAAAAGCAACGTCGTATAAAACATATTTAACTTTCTGAATTCAAAAATTAAATCCAAAGTAAAATCTTATTTTAATTCAAACCTTATTTAAGCAAAATTGGAAAATAATAATTGAAATTTGAAATAAATGAAAAACATAATAATATAGCTAATCACTAAAATTTTTCTCAATATAAGGTACTGATATCAATAAATATGGTCAAGTACATTTGTAAATTTTACTTGAAAAATCTTCAATTTCAAGAGTGAATCTACAATGAAATCTAATTTATTAACTACCATGGATAAGTACATTAGCTATCTTTAGATCTTGAAATAATAGAATACTAAACTCCAAAATAATTAAACTAAAACCTAACAAAAATAAGTAATCAAAAAAATATATATGGGACTTTCCATGCCAAATCACTCAGTTATGGTATCGAATTGCATTTGGGTTCTTGACCTTGGTTAAAAATTGGTTGACTGCTTTATTTCAACATATAAAACGAAAAAATACATTTAAAAAAATTATAAAGTTTGTCTATTTTAGTGATTTAAACACTCTTAGAAAAAATCATTTCTAGCAAGATTAAAATTGTTTTGAAATATTTTCATTTCAATCAAAATACGATGTTTTAATTTAAAGAAGAAAAACAAATGTTTGAACTAAAATGTTTAACATATAGCAATAAAAAGTCTTAAATTTTGTTCAAATAATAAAACATTTAGAGTATAGAACGAAAATCTTGAGTCAAGCATTTAATATTTAGTATCGATATTCTAAATCTATTGAGACATTGCTTTGCGCGCTTGTCGTGCGTGTCATTCATTGTTTACATCGATAGATAAGAAATAGGTGAATTGAAGTCATTAGGTTTTACAGACGATGAAATAATGTTATTCGACGGTAAGTAAACAACTTCAAGAAATTTGTAAATTGTTTGTAAGTGTTATATATATTAGCTAAAAATGAAGTGTTTGTTTATAATGTATGATTGTAACCTCAAACTTACCGGCTCCTTGTCCTAATCATTGTAACCCTTTGCAGATTATGAGATCGACTTTAATACTTTATTAAAAATGACACCATTGCTAAACAGATAAAGCTTACTCATCTGAGTAAAACTTATGTGAGATACATTAATTTGTATTTTTATTCAGTAGGCAAGTAATAAACGAAACAGAAAAACAATTGCGAAAAAAATTAATATATAATTTAAAATTTTGTGTTAATATAAATGAATTACAAAATAACTGATAGCCATATTTTGGCCACGTTTTGCTCTCATTACCTGGCACTAGTAACTGTTTGGTCATAACTAAGCCATAAGAGACTCATAGATAAGCTATTATGGTGTTAAAATCATTTGTATGGTATAATTTGTCGTATAAAAATGATTGTTTAAAGCAAATGAATGACCATATTTGATAATCTTAATTTGGCCATTATTCGCCTTATAGTCTTCTATTTGTAAAAAGTTGGCCTAAGCTGGACCTTAAGATGTAGATACAATTTTTTTGAACGCTATACGTTTATAAGTTAATAGTATATTTTGCAACAAGGGCGCGAAGGTCCATTCGCGAGGTTGAACTCTGGCACGAGTATCAACGCTTGAGGATTGCCCGAGAGCGTTGAGACGAGGGCCAGAGTACAACCGAGCGAAAATGGGCCTCGCGCCCATGTTCCAAATATGATTTTTCGTTTGAATCTGTACGTGAAATGTCACTTCTCTCTCTGTGGCGGTGCGCGTGCAGGTTAGACAAAAAGTATATATTTTGTAGCGGTTAATACTGGATTAATATAAAAACGGTTCGCGCCAAATTTTTTTATTTTTCTTCGAAACTAACGAAACTATTGGAACTACTGAAACTAAGAATGTATAACGAAACTAACAAGATTAAAAAAATTAATAAAACTAACGAATCTACCAACAACCAATTTTTGCGTATTGTTTTATTAGAATTTTATTTTTATTTAAATCAAAAAATTGAAGATTGAAGATTCATAAATTAAAATTTGCAAATGTACTTGACCATAGTTATAGATATTAGCACCTTATATTGAGAATACATTTAGTGATATTACTATTTTTTTTAATTTTTTGAGTCTTTAAGTCCATATTCTGATTTTACTAAAATAAAGTGTTAATTAAGTTTAGATATTACTCTAAAATTTATTTTTTGAACTGGTTACGTTTGTAATGTTTTAAGTGTGATTGTTTTTTATTTTGTAGACTTTTTTTGTATTTGGCCTTTACTTTTCAGTTTATCTGAATTTTTGGTTTTATATCAGTTCACTTTTTCATTAACTTATAAAGGAATAATGTATTTATGATTCATTTACATTAATGTTCAATATGAGTTCCAAACACTCGGCATACATTTTTGAAAGCTTGAACATCCCATATGCATCACATATGCAGGTCATATAATCCCCATAAGTATCTTATAAGCAACGCATAATCATCCCACACTGAGAAAAATATTACTGACTTTGAGTAATTCTGCACGCAAAGCATTATTTAATTCATTATTTTATCTTACTTCAATGAAAATTACTGAATTATTCAGTAGCAGAGGGATAAATGCAAAAAACATAAAACTTTACTGAACTGTACACTAAAATGATTATATTTGAGAAAAATATCTTTATATATTTAACCTAAATATGTTGAAAATTGATTTAAATTTGTTTTCCGTTGAGATTTGAACTCGGG
>JABFPJ010006179.1:0-11230 GCA_022817425.1 Gryon sp. ZL-2020
TTTTCAAAGTGATCATAAAGTAAGCCTGAAATCGCTCTAAAACGCTTATTTAAGGAGATATAGCCAATTAAAGTTTTATACACAAATTTCATGATTGATGTCCGAAATTCTGAAGTTTTGGGTATAACCCAACTAGAAATTTCCGACTTATGTACAACTTGCTAGTCGAATCAACGTTGTGAAAACGTTGTTTGTATACGATGGATATCCAACATTGTACCAACATTAAAAAGAACATAATATACAATACTGTTACAACATTGGTTTTAAACGTCGAATAACTACGTTAATTTAACGTCGTAACAATGTTTATTGATGTATATAAATTAATCAGTTATACACATATCGTGCAACAGTATCGTGACAATGTTCTTACTACCTTTGTCATTGATGTTGTACAATTAGCGACATGCCAACTATTATTTATGAAAAATAAAAATATGATGTCGACGTTGTACCAACATCGAGACAACATTTTTCGCTCAGTGTTGGATAATAACGTCAAAACAACCTAACTAACCGACTTTGAAAATTAAGGTTTTTATGCATCGTTATCCAACGTAAAAACGATGTCACAAAAACACCAACTACTTGATGTCAGTTATTAAAATTTATACGACGATATGCCAACTATTATATACAAACTATTCAAATAGACCCGTACATTGTAACAATACCGAAACGACGTTTTTTGTCAGATGTAGCATATTAACGTCAAAACAGCATAATTAACCAACCTTCAAAATTAAACGTTTTTATACATCTTTAAATAACGTTATAATGATGTCATAACAACACCGATCATTGATGCTGATTCTTTAACTTCGTCCGACGATATGCCAACTATTATTTACAAAGTGTTTGAAAAGATCTCGACGTTGTGCCAATATCGAAATGACGTTTCTCGTCGGGTGTTGGATAATTACATAACAACAAACATAGTCAACGGACTTTAAAATTTAAATTGTGTATACATCGTTAACCATGGCCGTACGGAAAAAATATAAGTCAAAATATATATGTCAAAATATATAACTTTTTGCCGCTAAAATATATTTGAAAATATATTTCAAATATATTTTTTTATATGCAAATATATTTTTGCATATATTTTTACTTATATTTTTACAAATATATTACAGAAATATATTTGAAATATATATTAAATATATAACTTTTTGTCGAAAATAAAAAAGTTATAAACATTATTTTTGTTTAATAATTTTAATTACGAATAATAGGTTAATACTTACAATGATAACGTTACAAACAATTTCAAAACAAATTTAAAACAAAATTATTGATCTAATTATTGATCTAAACATATTTCTTTGTTTCATTAAATATAAATAAATATTAATTATGAATTATTATTATTTTTAATATACCAAATTTTTTAATAATACGAGATAAAAAACAACATTTGCAAAATGTACACATGTCTATTTCTTATTTGTACATAAATAAATCTTAAAAACAAATGATTCTTATTTAGTATTTTATAAATGAAATAACTTTTGCATTTTTGTTCATTCAAATCATTATATTTGTCTTACAAAACATTATCTATTAGAATACAGTTTTACATAATGTCAAGTAAATAAAAGAATTAGTGGAGTAATGTTATAATAACTGACGTTTCATGTAGTTTTGTTTTAATGCACTTTTGATAAATGGATTTTAAAAAAAAGTATTTTTTTTGTCGAGATCGTCTGTGAATTTTGTACACACCTATTTCTTTCGATGATAAAGGATAATCAAATAATTCCGTTACTAAAAATTCATTCGCCTTTATAATTATGTCACCTACTGGATTGTCATTTTCTAACTTAATGAACATTTTTTTGATTTCGATAATCTTATTGTTCTTTAGTATTGCCACATTGTCTGGATGAGATGTTTTGAATGTCATATCACGCAATTTTAAGCAATCGAATATCATTTTACTTCCCTCGATTTGTTTTGTCTTAATCACGGGAACATTACTAATTGGTTTTACTGTAAAAATAAGAGGATAACGATTTTGTGTTGAATTTACTTTTCCCTGTTGTAATTCGTGAATTCTTTTTGCGATTTGAGAAATCGGTTTCGAGGAAGATTTTAAAAGTTGTTTCAAAAAACCTAAAGTACTTTCAAAAATAAATGCAGAATAATCGTCTAAACATCTATTCATAAACTGCACATCATCTGTAATATGAATCAGATTATGAAAATTTAATACTTGTGAATCGTTTCCATAAAATGTTGGCATTAAACGAAAAAACTTAACTAAAAGTTCTTTTGCATAATGAATGTCTTCTAAAGTGTGATTTCTGCTTGATAATAAACGAAGTGCTGTGTACAATAGCATGAAATGACGGTATTCATCGTGAGAAAAGATTTTGTCAAAAATAACACCACTTGCATAAAGTAAAAAAAATCGATATTGCGTAGCTTTCCAATTAGTCATATCATCAAGTGAAAATACTTTTCTTTGGAATTCCAAAGGTATGTCGCGCGAAATATCGTTTAATAAATCTTGTAAAAGTAGTAATTGTGCATCGTTGATTCTGCATGGATATTTTGGACCACTCAGCATTTTTTTCAAAATTGTTTTCGCTACTCCGCTGTACAGTAGATGCATGGGATCTAAAATTACGGACTGAATAATGTTAAAGTTACTTATCTCCAGTAATGGAGATGTTTCTTTTTTTAAATGATGGTCAATCTGAGTCTTATCACGGAAAGATTCATGCGTTCGCAAAATTGCATTCACATCAGGAAAAACTCTTTTACTATTAATTGTAATACCATGCGTCACACAACGTTCACACGCAAAGAATGCAGTGTGGCCCTTACATTGTTTAATATACGCTCGCGCCGGAGTATCACAAACAAAAGCTTTAATGTTAAATGAAAAATGGTTATTCTTTATAACAATACCATGTCTATTTAAATAATTTGTTTCGTTGATAAAATTTTCCAGAAAATCGTGGATAGAAGAAGGTTTACCCGCACCATAATACAATGCTATAAGAAAAGGTTTACTTTCAAATCCAAAATTATGAACTAATCCGAGAATCGTCCAAGCATTGTTTTTAGTTGCATCATACATTTTGGCACCGTCAATGTGAATTAATAATATTATCTTCTTTTCGTGAAAAACATCAGGATTAATAATATATTCCAAAGTCTTTTTGATGCCAAAGTACTTAAATTCACCAAACGTGTTATGACTGTTTAACAATAGTCGAATACCAGATACTGGATCACCGGTTTTTAGTAATGTCTTACTAGATCGAGGAAGTGTGGTGTAACCTTCACTACGAAGTACAGTCAAGATTTCATCAATAGATTTTTGTGTTTGATGGTGAAAATTCCTTAAGGCCCAATTTCGAATTTTTTGATCTATGGTGCCATTTTCTAATTCAAATTTAAAGTTTTCTTCAAAAACGAATGGTGGTTCGTCTATCTCTGCATTCGTATTATCAGAATTTTCACTTGTATTCGATGTTGAATTATCTACAGGAATATGCATAATTCAATACATAATTTATTAAATTTAAAATAAAGAAATATTATAATATTGATTCAATTTGATTAAATTTCGAATATTTAATATTTATGAGTATAAATTCTTTTTATTTATGTCATATTTTCTTAATATTCATAGTTTTAAAAAGTTTTCTTAAATTCAGTTTTTAATATTAATTATAGTAATAAAAATAGTTTTGTTAATTAAAACATCTTTAATTTATATTATATTTTATTTAATTTTATTTTTCTTTGTCAACAACTTTTATTTTGTCCTTAAATATGATAAATGTATAGTTCTAAGAAAATTAAATACAATTTCCATTATTATTTACCTCTTTCAAAAATGCTATTATCTGAAACTATATCTTCTGATAATACGTGTGTATTGTTGTGGTCATTATCTTGATTGGAGTTATTCTGGAAATTGTTTTCAATATTTTGTCTGTCATCGTCATCGTTTTCATATACATCCTCTAGTATGTTAATTTGCAAATTCGCGAGCACATTTTCATAATTATGAACATCGTCACGTGAGGTAGATGCTCCACTGCTCTTAACGTGTACTAAAAATGCAAACAATTTAGTTTTAATATATTTATTTAAAAAAGTATGAAGGATTATATTTTATTAGTTTCTACAAGATTCCTCTTATATCATATTTTTCTTAGATTGAAATTAATAAAATGATAATACAAAATAATACAGTATAACATTTAACAGTGGCAGTAGTTACGTTACATGACATTACATTCACTACATTACATATAACAGTATTAAATTACATTATTAGTCATTCTGAAGATATATTTAAATTTAATCTGTATATTTAAAACGCAAATACCCTATATTCTTTTGTTTATAAAAAAAACGAAAAATTATACTAATTACTTCATAAACAAAAGAAGAAAATAAAGAAAAAGTAATGCTCAATTGATCAATTACTGATTAACATGTGTTTTATTAATCACTAGATCATCGCGCGCGCTGCGTGCGCGCCCCGGGCCTAATGATTTATTATATTTTATTGTTTTTTATTAGAATGAATTAATGTCCAACTTCCAGATATTTCAATTACCTTCTAATATTATTTTTTTTCTTTAAAATTCAATGTTGAAAACTTCATGTATCAAACATATGTTTTTTATATTATAACCAATTCTATGCTTTTGACATATTTATATTATGTAGCCTTCTCTTTTTAATTGACAATTTCATTCACATCAATTTGCCAATTCGTATTTTATCTAACAATGCTGATATGCAGCAATGGCGCATATCAGCCAACTTTGCTGGTAACACAGACTTTATATTTAAGGATTAAATAAACGTCAAATCTTAGTTTTAAATTTTCTTTTAAACACGTTTTAAAATTTAACGTCAATAAAAATTGATATTTATGGCGCATTCGATATCCAACAATCACTTGTATTAATAAAGGACAGACAATTCAAATCACATAAGTCTGTCCTTTATTAATACAAGTGATTGTTGTATACCGAATACGCCATTAATAAATGCATATTTCGTCGTTTATTTTTATTCTGGCTTATTATAAAAGTATGCTACTATAATGTTAAATATTAAATTTTACGTACGATTTCTATCATTCAAACTACTTTCGGATGACTGTTGCGATAGATGTTTCAAATAACGATGTTTTCTTACACGAGCTGTACTAGACATACTATTGTAATTTAAAAGTATAGTTATATGTATTTGGATTTGGAAATTTATAATTTTTACTTCACAATTTATATAAAACGTAAAAACATACTTTTTTGTAATATTACTGTTACAAGTATAAATTTGACTTGACTTATGACTAACTATTGTAATATAACTGAATATAATATCATTTTGATTTTATTACAGCCGTTAATAATAATAACAACAACTCGAGGTTAAAATTTGAATTTTTGATATAGTCTCATTTTCAAATATTACATGCGCGCCCGCCTTTATTTCAGTGTCAGTGCCGCTGCCGTCATGTGAATTCGACTTTAACTTCGCGTTAGTGCCGCTGACGTTAAGTGAATCCGCCTTTAGTTTTACGCCAGTGCCTGTGAGTTCACTATCGCTTCCTTGTGTGCAACCGCTGAGCTTATGTGTGTGCGTATGAACGAGAAATACCTTCGGATCCAAATCTAAATCTAATTCTGAAATTGCCTAGAAATTAGTGCAATCTTTGAAATTGATTAAATTCTTGTTATTGTGAAGGTTAAATTAAAGTAAGTATTAATCAAGTTAAGTTAAGAAAACTAGATTAAATTATAGCTTCGACTTATAGAAAAATAACATTCAAATGTAAACAAACACTTGCTTCGTGTTTATATATCGTTTTTATTTTCATGCGAAAATAGAAACGCGATTATCCGGATAAAATAATTTTAAGTATAATATTTTCTTCAATCTTGTGTCGTTAAGTTAATTTTTGTTCATATAAAAAGCTTTTGTAAAAAATGTGTTTATATTTCTTATTAGAGTTGTGTCTTTTTCATTATTATTTGATTCTTACAAATAATAATAAAAATAAATTGGAATGAAACAAAAAAACTGTAATAAAAAAAAGTGCACGGCAAAATTAACATAAAAAGGTTTAATACTTTTAAGTGAAAAATATGTATTTTAGATACAATAAAATATGTATTTTATTTTTTATTTATTTTATTATAAAAATTTACATAAGACTTTAATCCATTTTAAAATTGGTTGAAAAATGTTTAGTAAATACATATCTATTTTTTATCACGAGAAAACAAATTGCAAAAAAAAATAAGTAAATAAACAAGTTGGTCCGTACAAAACAAGGCAAATGATATAATCTGTGATCAAACCTCACTTAGATAAAATTTGCTCGATTATTTAATAAACATATTTGACAATAACAAAACGTTTTTGCCCTATAAACTTGCAAATAAATGACCGGTAATTGTTCGCATGTGTATATATATGTATATACACGAATGTTTCTCATTTTTTGTTCTTTTTTGTTTGTTGTTTTTTTTTTTGTTGCATTTAACAAATATTCAGATTTTCTTTCGCGTAATCCCGCGGTCATCACTCACAATCGTTGAGAGTTTCTGCGTGCGTTAGGCTATTCTTTGCGTAAGTGCGGCGCAAGAGGCATGGTGGCAAAACCTTACCACGTGACTTAAGGTGATTCTTCAGCCGAATTCGCTGCTTCTCTCTTTCGCTAATGTCGAAATCATTAGTTATATCCTTGTTGCTCTTACATAGTTGAAGAATCACCTTAAACAGCTACGGCAAATGCTCGGCCCAGCTTATTACGATCAAAAAAATCAAAATACGCACGTAATAAAAAATAAAAAAAAACAACACAAAAGGTCTTACACACGAAGAACAATATGTGTTATGAATAACCGATCTTATAATAATAATAATAATAATAATAATAATAATAATTTTAATTTTAATTTTTTTTTTAATTTTAATTTTTATTTTTTTTTTATTTTTTAAATTAATTTTTAAATTTAATTTTAAAATAAAAAAAAATATTATTATTATTATTATTATTATTATTATTATTATAATTAATATAAACATTAATAAACATTATTTTTTTAGAGAAATGTCAAAAAGCAAATTTGCTATTGTTTTATTTACAAAAAAGAAACGGGCGGATCCACATTGGATTGATTTGGTTCCACGATCATGGTTGACCGATGAAAATGATGGACTAATGTGCTTTTTTCCGCCTAAAGAAGAATTTTCAAAGATTGGTCAGCTTGTCAAAGAAGCAGCAAAATGTGCAGAAAACTGGAGTCCTTTTGATGTCAAGGAATTAGCAGATGCAGGTTAAAATTTAACTATTTAAATTTGCATATTCAAAAATTTAATTTGTCTAACTTTTTTGAAATTTACCCTTAAGATAACTATGAACAAGGTCAGAGACGATTAGACAGAATCTTGCAACAAAAAGGCTTCAGCTTACACGAAATAGCGAACCATCCCAGCAAGATAAACAGCGATCTGCAAGAAAAAGTTACTGTTTTATCGCAGAAGAATGCAGTTGATGAATTAAATAACGTACCGCATATGATAAAGAATAAAGCGGAACAGACAAGCGGAACCAAACGTAAAAGTTTAGGTAAAAATAAAATGTTTACACATAGGTTATTTGTATCTAATTATACAGTAAATATTTCTCTTATTGATTTAAATGTCAATTTATATGATTATTAATTTATATAATTTATTTAGATACTCCCACCAAATATGTGAAACCAAAAAAGGCCAAAAATTCTGCGATTATCATCGATGAGACAAATGCTGAGAGCGATTCAAGTGACAATACTTCACGAACCGATAAGGGTTTTTATCTTTAATCATTTTCTTCAAATAATTTGTTTTTTATTTTATATTATCTATTAATAACTTTTTAACAATTTCTCAGACATTTCTGTCGCATCATTTTCAAAGGCAAGAAACCGAAATCAGCGTTCTTTCATTTACGGTCGAAGAAACTCGGAAAGTGATACCGATATTTATATTTCAAGAAGCGATCAAAGTTCGTATTATATTAATATCCATATATATTTTGTATCTATTATTACATTCAACAATTTTATTAATCTTTGTCATTATTTTTTATTATTTTAAGGTAATTTGGGGAAAACAAGCGCCAATTCAACTTTTAAGAAAAGCTCTGAATGGGAGGATGTCGCAAACCTCAATTTAAGTTAGCATTTTTAATTAAAGTTTCACAAATAAATTATTTTGTATATTTAACAAATATTATAATTCATACAAATTTTTAATACAGGAAAGAATAAGAAAGTGAAATCAAAGAGCGAGAGACAGAAAGAACGAAATAAAGAAAAAAGTGAGTTTTATGTACAGCTATAACAGTTTAATAGACGAACTTTAAGGCGTTTGTTGTGATGTTATTTTTGTTTTATTTTTTAGGTGCACCTGCACGCCGCGGTAAAGATTTAAATGAATCTGCAGGACAATTGAAGAAAAATGTTGAAAAAAACTCTGAAGACGAGGAAATAGTGACGATCGAAAGTGATGATTTGGGTTAGTATTTTTAATTGAAATTCAACTTTTTTAATTACATTATTTTATTATGTTTTTAATAAATATTATAATTTATGCATATGCTTAATACAGGGGAGAAAAAGAAAATAACTTCAAAGAACGAGAAACAAAAAGGTCGAGACAAAGAAAATAGTGAGTTATGCGTACAACTATAATATTCTAATAGACGGAATGTAAAATGTTTTCTTGATTATTATTCAATTTACTTTCATTTTATTTTAGATGCACCTGTAAGCAGCGGTGAGGATTTGTATGATTCTGAAGAACAATTGGAGAAAAGCGCTGACAGCCATTCGTGTACGTTTATAAGATCTTATTTTATTAGTCTAAATTTTACTTCTACGTTCTCGCTGAGCTATATGCCCACGGATGTCTGTATGATCCAAAATAATATTTACATTTTATTACTTTTTTTTATATCTAGGGCGTATAATGAAAAAATATCTCCAGAAAGAATTTGCAAGTGTGAGGAAGCAGATTAACAATACCAAAAATAGTCTGAAATACGACATAGACAAAAATCATCGAGAAGTTCTAAGAGCGGTTTTCGGAAATACCGAGAAAGGCAAAAATTCGGGCAGAAATCTGCATGCTACATTTCCATTTAGTGATCCCTTGGAATTCAAAAAATACGATGATGATCTTGGAAGCAATGATGACATGAAAAACGCCTTGGTACGTATTAATTTTGCAAATAAATAACGAAATATTTAAAGTTTGAGTTTAGGCAATTTCCAAGGCTGTAATTTTCTGTTTTTCAAATTGAAAGTTGGTTAAGTTATATAATATATTTTTTTATCTTTTTGATCTGTTTGTTTATTATTATTATATTGATTTTCTAATTGATAATCAGTGAATTTTTAAATTACATAACATGGATTTTGTTTACGAATATATTTATTATCGTTAATGAAGTGAATTCATTGTTGTTCAGTGAATCTTCAGTTAAATTTTTTCTTTTCTTTATATAACTTGATTTTTCAAAATTTATAGATTTCTCTTATGCAGAGCTATTGCATATCATCGACTGATTATAAAGAGTGTTCGAGAAAAATTCTTGGATACATTATGAACAATAATGTTCAAAAAACCTACTCATCCACGGGAAGATCCTTAAAGGGCGAAAAATCAAATTTCTCGGCTACAAATGTATACTCTTGTTTACGAGGTATATATGAGCAATTAAAAAAATAAGATGAATTGTATATTTCAGAATAAGTTTACTAATTTTTAATCTATTATTTCTCAGATGTTATTACGGAGCAATACAAATGCGTCCCCGATGACTTGATTTCATATTTAAGTCGGTGGTTCATCGGAGCAGGAGATCGAAACGGCGGAAGAAAAGCCAGACAAACAAAATTGAAAGAAGAAAAAGAAAAAGAAACTTCTGGCTAAGAAGGACCTTCTTTTTTCAGAAGATTCCTTCTGTTTTTTTATTAAAAAATATTAAAGATTAAATATTTTACAAATCTGAAATTAAATATACGAAATTCAAAATTAAAGATTACATTAAGGATTAAAAATAAGACATTAAAAAATATTAAAGATTAAATATTTTACAAATCTGAAATTAAATATACGAAATTCAAAATTAAAGATTACATTAAGGATTAAAAATAAGGCATTAAAAGTTAAAGAGATAAAATTTAAGATTAAAGGTTAAAAATAAAATAGTAAAGATAAAAATAAATAATGTTTTTTATTAACAAATGTATGTTACATTTTACAAAAATGTAATTTATTGGTTTTTTAATAAAGTAAAGTATGCATTCATATTGTCTATATTGTTTTATATTCAATTATAAAAATCCTATTTAATTCATAAGTTTATAATCTAGTAATAGTATATAAAGAAACTTTTAAAGTAGTTCGGTCGTTTTATAGTTTCCACTGATAATCGATAAAAAATAAATAGATTAGTTAATTCAGTAATTATACAATTTAAAAATAATAAGAATTTATAGCGTCATATTTTGTGTAATAAATAAAAAATGAGTTTTGAATTTCCATTTGTTTTAATTTTTTCATCAATTTGAATTTTTTTTTATTTCATCAAAGAATTGCTTTTTTGACTAGCTTCTCAAACGACCGAACTACCTTAAAACCAAAAAGTCAGAAGCAATATTATAAATCAGTTGCAGTTCATCGGTATGATATTGTTAGATGACGTTGGATTGTGCGCATCTAACAATGTTGGTACAAGGTCGAGTTAAAGTAGTTTGAACAACGTCACTTTATTTTCATTTGACATCAAAGAATTAACGTCGAAATTACGTTGGTATAGCGTCAGAACAACGTTAAAATATTATCAGAGAAATCGTGGCAAACATTATTGGAAAAACGTTAACAAACAATGTTGAAATTATGTTGGCAGTCAACGTTGGCACTATGACTTTCATTATCATTGGCTTGGTGTTTCATCCCAACTTTTGCCCAATCTTGGATTAATATTGTAAGCCAATGTTGGAACAACTTTTTACAACGTCTATCTGACGTTGAACCGACTAGAAATTTCTCTTTGGGAAAATATGCATTTTCTGTCTAGTGTACATCCTTTTTGGCTAAATAGCGGGTTTCTTTCATTACAGTTAAGCTGCCAGAACCGAAATTGTACATCGAAATAATTTTGATTTTTCGATATTTTTCGAAA
>JABFPJ010006180.1:0-11229 GCA_022817425.1 Gryon sp. ZL-2020
CCCGCGGTATTTTCCCTTGACGCTCGAGTTTTTTTCACTCTAACGTCAAAATTTAAAATTTTACCGCCTAAGCTTTTATATTGTCAGCAGTTGTCAAGCTATTTTTCCTCGATTTCGCTTTCCGTGTGCAAAATATTAATTTCTTATAAATGATATATTTTATTGTTCGACATTTATATTAATTATTTAAAAATGGTGTATAAATTATTAGTTGTTCAATTCAAACTGAAATATTTCAGATTTCAAATCAAATTTAAACATTTTTAGTTTTTATTTAAAGTGTCAGAATTAACCATTTACCAAACCAATATACTGCAACTGAAGTTTGTAGATAATTACTAACAATAGTATAACTAAAATGTTCTTTTTTTGTTAATATTCTTATCAATTTAGGGGATGGTTATTAACTAGAATCCGATTAACTTCATTGAATAATATTTATTAACTATTAACCCCTTAGGTGGTGATAGATTTTTTAGATGTTTAAACAGACATTTTAAGAAGACAAATTAATTTTAAATAATAAATTTAATTCCACTAATGGATTTTTGTTTTGTGGTCGAATAATGATTATTTTAGAAGGATATACGAGCATAAGTGTGAGGGAACCGCTTGCCGACATCATTGCTCAGACAAAAGGCGCTCATCAACATCGTGAATCTGTTAGACCACTCGTAGATTCTCATTATGCCACAGTGTCCGATGATTCTGGTAATTTATTAAATTTCTATTTTGTATTCATGTTTTTCATTCATTCATTAATTTCTCTGGAAGTAACAAAATAAGTCCATTTTTTGAATTGAGATACTTCATATTGTAAATATTTACATGCAATTTACATGCAAAATTATATACAATATGCATTATTTTTTATTTCATTTATTAGATTTCAATTTTAATTAACTCTTTTCTTATTCTTTAGATGAAATGTATGCAGCAATTGATGAACAGGATAAAGTGTACACAAGTGGTAGCGAAACTTATGCACAAATTCAACCAATGACAGCCAGTGAAACTATCCGAAACACTTCCAATGAATCGAATTCCGTACAAACATCTCAGGAGTACACTTCAGCGCCACAACCACCTAGTGTTGACAGTTTACGACATGTGGCGCATGCGCATTCGAGACAAGGTGTGCTTCAGAACACATTGCAATTATTTCTTTTTAACCCAACATAGAAATAACTTCGAAAACTCTGAGAAAATTATATATGTTTGCTATTTATGACAAATATGACATATAATTGAGAAATTTAACAACAATTTTTTTCATATTTTGCCTTTTTTATAAATAAACAATATAAAACAACGACAAAATAGATAATTGTTATATTAGCTCAAGCATTGAGTTTAACACAAGTAAAGTTTCTAAAGTAAAATTAGTTGAACAAAAAATTGACCTCAAATTCTGAATGTGTCACGAGAGATACATTGGGTAGAAAAGGGTTATTATACTAATTTATACTGATACTGAAATTGATTTAGTGCTGTCTGATGATTTTAGTTATCTTTATAAGAAATGCAAAAGATAAAAACTGCAAAAGGAAAGACTGATAAATAAAAATATTCTAAGTTTTTTTCGTAGAAAAAAGGAAATTGGTATTTTTTATACAATATACAGGGTGGACCAAATGATAATATAAGTGAAAATATTTCGAAAACCACGCATCGGATCAAAAGAAAGGGATAATAAAAGTTGTTCGTCTCGACGGGGGACATCCAATGATACCAAACTCGACCTTTAACCCCCCACCCCCTAGAGGGTGGCAGGTGGGGCATAAAAAACTTAAATAGGAACCCCCATTTTTTATCGCAGATTCAGATTCTCCAGAAAAAATTACATTGATTTGACCTACGATGTAAGTCATTTTGGTCGATATCAATTGGCGCTGCAATCGAAAAAATAAAAAATGTCCAAAAATTGCTTCAAAATTAGGGGTCTCTTTTAAAATACACTTAATATCTGAAAAATAAGAGTAGATAAGAGTGATAGTTAAATTAAAAAAACTACATTTAGCGTTACCCAGGAACAACGACATGGACGTAGTAGTTTTCTGTCCCCTTTGGAGTGCTTGATTAACGTAAGTCCCCTTGTTTGTTTTCTTATCAAATTTGCATTACCACTTCAAAATTAGCCACGAAGATATTGTTCGAAGTTAGCCCCTCCAGCTTGGATACATAAGTTCAATCTTCTGTAAAAGTTATCAACAGTTTGCAGCAACACATCACGAGGTATAGCTGCACAAGCTGTTCGGATACGTTGTTTCATATCATCTCTTGTTGTTGGCTGTCGCTCATACACTGCATCTTTAAGCATGCCCCACAAAAAAATCTCAGGAGGTGTTAAGTCAGGTGAACGAGGAGGCCACAAGAACGGTCCACCACGTCCAATCCACCGACCAGGAAATCGCAAATTCAAAAAGTTTCTAACGATAATAGCGTAATAAGGTGCTGCACCATCCTGTTGAAACCACATTCTTTGCCTACATGCTAAATCTACGTGCTCCATTAATACACCAAGATGGTATCTAAGAAGTTCTAAATAAGAAGCCCCTGTTACATTTCACTCAAAAAAGTAGGGACTAATTAAATATCTATTTACAACACCACACCAGACCATTAAAGACCATCGATATTGATGGTCAACAGCTCTATGCCAATACGGATTATTTTCAGACCAATAGTGGCTATTGTGTCTATTAAGTTGTCCGTTGCTTCTAAACGTAGCCTCATCACTAAAAAGAAAATATCTAAAAAAAAGATCGTGAGCAATCCTTTGCAAAGCCCATTGGCAAAATTGAATCCGTGCTTGCATATCCGCTTCCGTTAATGCTTGAGTTAGTGTTATATGGTATGCATGGTATTTTCTGGGTTTCAAAATTCTCAAGATTGTCGTTTTTGGAATTCCGGTTTGTCTTTGTATTTGACGGCTGCTAATATGGGGATCCAAATGAACGCACGCAAGTACAGTAAGAATTCGTACATCATTTTCATCGTTCTGATGTTCCTGATTTTGACGAGTTAGGCGTCCATTTTGTGCTCTTAATGTAAGATCTCGAATAGTCACATTATTTGGATGTCGCCTGTTTTCAAAACGTTGAGCATAGAGTCGGGCAGCAGCAGCATAATTATTGTAACATTCACCTAAAACCAAAATCATATCAATAATCTCCGTAGGAGTATAATGAGCCATGTTTTGAAACAAAATATTACCAATTTTCTTGATTCTCTCAAGATGTTTTCAGTTCTGATTCTGAAAGAAAAGTGAGCTCTGACCGAACTGCACGTCCTTTTAGTCAATCGTAATTCGTCAAACACCCACAGTGTCGCGTCGAACGATTTTCTTTTCATTTTGATGGAAGGAGGCAACTTTTTAAGAGAGATCCCTAATTTTGAAGCAATTTTTGGACATTTTTTATATTTTCGATTGCAGCGCCATCTATCGACCAAAATGATTTACATCGTAGGTCAAATCAATGTAATTTTTTCTGGGGAATTTGAATCTGCGATAAAAAATGGGGGTTCCTATTTATGTTTTTTATGCCCCACCTGCCATCCCCTAGGGGGTGGGGGGTTAAAGGTCGAGTTTGGTATCATTGGATGTCCCCTGTCGAGACGAACAACTTTTATTACCACTTTTTTTTGATCCGATGCGTAGTTTTCGAAATATTTTCACTTATATTCTCATTTGGTCCACCCTGTATATTTTAGAGTTTAAACAAATTTAGAGTTAAATAGTTTTGTGTTTTCTAAATACCTTGAAAATACCACTTGATTTGGAATTCAATGATTGAGAATTTTTTTAAAACATATTTATTTATTAATTTTAAAGTAATTGGTTAAAACTTATTTTTTGTAATTGTATGTTTTAGTTAAAGTAAAGTTAAACAAAGTTCAAGTAAAGTTATCTAACAATTTCTATTCGATACGTCAAAACATTTTTAGTTTGTATCGAAGTCTTCATCGAAAAATCAAATTTTATTTAAAAACTTTTATTTAAAATTGTAATTAAATTTATAAATTTATAAAATAAAAGATATTTTAAGTGTTAAGTATAATCTGCAATATCTGAATTTTTAAGTAAAAACTGAAATATCGCAGTTTCCGAATAAAATTTGAAATATCTTAACTTTCGATTAGGACCTTGATATTTTCATAGATTAGAATTTATTTTAACATTTCTGTTCCTTTGATGTGAAGTATTGATGTGTTATACAAAATACTTTGATTTTAGATGATATCTTTATTGCAGCCTCATCGTCAAGTGCAACAAGTTCAATAATAAATCCGAGCTCGCCAAAGCCGGAAAAGCGTCAGGCGAATTCGCCATTACCGCCACCGCCGCCACCGGCGGAAGTCGCCGAATTGTATGCACTAATCGATAAACGCAGCAAAACCGAGGATCGTTTACGCGCGAGTATGACGGGAAAGTCCCTCGAAGAGATGTATGCAAAAGTCATGAAAAAGAAGAAGGAAGGCGATGATTATCCAGAAGTTACGTACACCGGAAATGTCTTTAATTTTGAATTTCCGACTAGAAGTGTGAGCGAAACGACAAATCATAATGATTTGCCCGAGGTTCATAAACGGGAGACGGATTTTACTCATGAAAGCAGTTCGTTGAGTAACGCTAGTAGAAGCAGTTGGAATTTTGACGAACGAAATAATGCGACTAAATTAAGTAAAGAGCATAATTATAAGAGTTTAAGTGAGAAGAGAAGTGCTGGTCCAAC
Organism: Gryon sp. ZL-2020; assembly: GCA_022817425.1. Classification (NCBI taxonomy): domain Eukaryota; kingdom Metazoa; phylum Arthropoda; class Insecta; order Hymenoptera; family Scelionidae; genus Gryon; species Gryon sp. ZL-2020. The sequence goes on from JABFPJ010006180.1 coordinate 4,737, forward strand.
GTCGCAACAACGATCAGGGTTCAATTATGATCCGACTTATGAAACACTGCCGCATTCACGTTCCAAGGATGAACAACCAACTGTACAAACGCGCAATGGCGCTGATCCTAATGCGGTTTATTCGGTGCCGTTTAAAAATCGACAGGTATTATATTATTCATTAGTTAATAGAAAATAATTATTGTTTTTAATTATTTTTTATTATTATCTTAATAATTTAGAGAAAATAACAGCAAATAAATTTATATTATTCGCTATGGAACTGAAGGTTTTTCGCCCTCTGGTGGCAATAAAAGAAGTCTTCGGTAACGTAAATTTGAATGAATACCGTGCAGTTTTATAGCGAATTATATTTTAACTTTTATAATAAATACAATCCAATATTTTGTCAATAATAATAATAATAATAATAATAATAATAATAATAATAATAATAATATGTTTCCCAATATGATAATATGTTTTTCTATTAATCTTCGTATGATTTCTATTCTCAATATTTTCTATTGTTATATATAATCTCAATATTATATATATAGTTATATCGTCCATCGTTTATTTTTTCATTTATTTTAAACGGTCATTTAATTTTATTCTATATCTATGTTACCTATATAATTCTTTTCAAATCAATAAATAAATACTAAACTAAATAAAAATTGTAGGCAAGCAATGCAAGTAGCGACGATTCCGGTTACGAGAAAGTGAAAGACAAGCCAAAATGTGAATTGGATGTTGATTCGGAGCCAAATTACGAAAGCATGCCACACGATGCCGGGGAGCCGAGCTACGCGTCCGTGGATCGTCCTGGCGATAGCGATGCCGATCCGAATTACGAATCAGTTGTACACAACGATCCCAATTACGAGAGTGTTAAGTACATGAGTGTGCGACGTAATGAAGAGCCACCTTATGAACAAGTCACCAACTGTAAACTCAGCGATTATGAAAAAATCAAAAGCAATAATGAACAAAAAGATCCGGATTACGAGAAAATCGATCCGAATTATAGTACGGTCGAGGAAGTGTCGACCAATGGAAATGCTGACGACACACAGTGCGTTAAAGTCTAACGAATTTAATCGAGATATTATTTTTTACTCAAAAAAAATAAAAATGAATTAACAATTGCAAAAAAGAAATTGAATAATATATTTCCATCAAATGTATTCTTACAAAAAAGGAAAATTCTTGTATATAGGCATTTTTGTAAGCATTCCATTTGACCAGTACGTTATAACGATTACTAACTATTAGATGGGACTGACATTAAAATCGCTAATTTTGTTGTTAAAGTAAAATAAAACACGCTTGTTACATAACAGAGTGAAGACGAAAAAAAGAGTGATTTTTTTTCGATTGGGCCGTGTACGTCTTGTAGTCGTATTTTGAATTTAACGTGTAATTAAGTGGCCGCGTGGGTTAACTGCTTCCCTCAAAAAATTGTTTTGTGATTACAATAAGTATGGGATATTCCATGCCAAATCACTCACTTTCATAATGACATTGCACTTGATATTTTCGACTTGACTTAAACTTTGTACATAGTCTAGTTTTCATGGAAAACTAAGGATTTTCATGAAAATTAAGGAAAATACCAAAAAACCGGTCTAAAATTGCATTGATTTGAATATTTTAATAACGTCTGACTTTTAAGGTAATGGCGAAGTTCTGCTACCCCGGAGTTAGTGTCTTTTTTAATAATATTAATATTATGCAATAAATTATTCTAAAACAACCAGAGCGACATTCTCGTGTGCAAAACACAAACTAAAATTTGGAGATTTAAAAGTATATATATTTACATACATTTCCCCAAAATTTCAGCCACTTTGAGTTCCAAACTTTTTAATAACTTAAATTTGAATATTTTCAAAAAAATCACCCTTTTTAGCTCAAAATGATGCGCTAAAAAGTAAACTTATTATAAAATAAACAACAAACTATATCTTTTGCTTCCTTTGTATAAAGAAACAAACATTAAATGTACACAATGCACTATAATGGCTTAAATGTGAGACCTTGTTAAAATATTCAAATCAATGCAATTTTAGACCGGTTTTTTGGTATTTTCTTTAACTTTACATGAAAACTAGACTATATACAAAGTTTTAGCCAAATTGAAAAGACCAAGTGCAATACCCAAGTGATTTGGCATGGAATGTCCCGTATATAAAAGTATTCGTGACAATAATTTTCGATTTTTAATTATCCTTCGTTGCCTTCTTGATTGATGAACTTTTCTAATGTATTTTCTCCCAAATGTGCTAACGTTGCTCGCATAGGGTTAATATTCCGTTGTTTATTACCGTCTTTGATAATTAAATTTCTACGAGAGGTAGTCTCTATTATTTCAAAAGGCCCAATATAACTTGGATCGAATTTGTGAACGAGCAATAAGTATTATTTGTAATAATACTTATTGCGCTCTTTAGACTCTGTCACATTCGCTACGGCTAGCGCGCGGTAATCTTGTAACTTGGCGCGAAGGTCATTCAGATACTCGTCATATGTTATGCCATCGTCTTTATTTGGTAATATTGAACTTGGAATACGCGTTCTTTTTCCGAACATGAATTCATGGGGGGAGGGTGAATTTAGTGCTTTCATGACGACTCGTGTTATACGAAAACATCGCTAAAGGGATTAATTCAGGCCAGTTTAGCACAATTGAAAGGTAGCATTTAAGATATTGTGTGAGGTCATGGTGTGAACGCTCGAGTGCGCCATTGCTTTGCAACCGATAAATCGAGCAAAGTATGTTTTAATTTAAATAGGCGCGCGAGATCTTTTGTGAAACTGCTGATGAAGCATTTTCCTTGATCCGTAAGAATTATTTTGGTACTCCGAAAGTACAGACAAAACCGTGTACAAAGGCTCGGGCTACTTCAGATGAAGAAGTTACCGCCAAAGGTATCGCGAAAGAAAATTTCGTCAAGGAATCTTGGATTGTGAGTAAATATTTGTATACGTGCGGGTGTTGACGATAAGACTGTATGGGGCCGTATATATCAAAACAGACCTTGTTAAGGCTGTCGAATCGACAAATAAGTGCACAAAAGAATGAACGAGAAGTGAAAAAGAAGGGAATCCGAGGTGCCGCTGCACTTCGTATTTAAGCCCGTTTGAACAAAGGTGTTTCATATGATCCGTGAGAACAATTATGGAAATACGACGACAAGACCGTTAGCCGATTTAGCCGTTACACGTGAGAAAATAATTATTATATTGCGTATAAATATAATTCTGTTAGTCGCAACGATTCTTGGTACGTCGCAGTTTTTACATCAAAAAAATCGAATAGATATTTGGTAGCTTTGCTTTCCAACTCCTTTCCCTGCAATCCGTGAGTTTGGAGAATTGCAAGCTGTGACAGTGTCGCCCACGTTCTCACGTGCGAATAAATGTTGGTGTGACGTTGCGTCACGTTTCTTTCGGTTATTACCCCTAAAGTTTTTATTGCTTCTTTTAGCCCTATATTTTCTTAATATATTAAGAATTTATTGAGAACCAAAAATATAACATATCCTTTATTATTAAATGATAAATGACAAAACTCAATGTAGTAATAAACATGTAGTATTTTACTTTAACAACATACAAATATTTTAAGGAAATTTGTCAAGTATCTAAAGTTGCGAAATATTTATTTAATTTAAATTTATTTAATTTTGTTATTGTATTTTTATTTATAAAAATATATAAATAGTAGTATAACCATGTGATTCCTTGACGGAACCAGAATTGACAAATTCCACAACTTTAGACTTGAAAAGTTTCGTTAATATTCGTACATTTAAAAAAAAAGATTTAATAAATGCTCGAACGAATTATTAATTTTTTTTTAAGATGTTCAATCGAGTATTCACGATTAATTGTTTTATAGTACAATTGGAGCCAATGATAATAGTATTGTACGTCAACACAAACTATATTCAATAAAGATTGAATGAATCCAATAAAATATAGAGAGAAAAATATATATCATTTGAATGGTAGTTAGAATGATTTTATACATGTATTTTTATATATTTTAATATATTCATTTTATTTTAAATTTTGTAACATAGAATTATATATACAATTAATTATGTATGTTTAATGTGTACATAACTGACGTATTACATCCGCTCAAACTGTATTTTTTTTATATGCAACAAATGTATGACAAAGTATTGGAAGGATAAACGAAAGCTAATTATAATTATTTTTAGCTATTTTTGAAATATTAAAAGCTGAAGTTTTAAAGGATTGCAATATTCTCTACATTAATGTAATCTCAATAATCGGTGCTTCAAGTGCTTTCAATTTAATCATCTGTAACACGGTGCCGCCGGCCGCGTAGCGGAAGCGTGGCCGGAGGGCAAGGTGCACTTACCGCGACAACGACGCCGCCACTCTGCCATGGGCGCCAGGCCGTTTTCTAACAAACGGCCAAAGAAAACGCGGATATTTTAAAAGATTAAATCGGAATCAAGCTCAATTTTAACGCGGAGAGGGGTGTGGCGGACGTGACCCGAGAGGGCGAAAAGAAAAGCATCTAAAATAACGAAAATCAACTTTATTTTTAACGACGCGAAGCTTTCGCAACATGGTGGACCGGGGACGCGAAAACCACGCATCTCAAATCATGGAAAAATCGGGGTCCGCTAAAGCCCTCTTCGGGCCCCACGTTGGGCGCCATTGTACTGACACGCTTCGTGCATTGCCTTCAACACCATAACATCCGGCTGGACAAATAAGAGTTTGATCAACTCTTTCCTCTCCTTTCCTAATGCACAATGAGCATCAAGATGTCGTGCCAATTCCTTCATGTCTTCTTTTATCTCTATTGGTTTAGTCAAATTCATTATTTTTGCCATATTATCCATCGTCAAAGGGCCTCCAGGCCTATCCTCAATAGTCACAATTGGTAACCACTCTTTTCCTGGTCCCAGGAAACGTCGCGTCGCTGCCTGGTTCCAGGCAGCGACGCGACATGGCGCCGGCGGACGTAGATGGCGCTCAAGCAGCGCGGCGACAATTTGAAATCAAAATGACTTGTCATACATCATAGCACTTCAATGTAATCGTCTTAATTAACCAAAATTAATATCAACCTTAATGTAGTTGTAATAGAAGTTGCACTTGAAAAGCCATTTATTGTAATGATTCTTTCGATAATACTCCGAAAAAAGGTTTTACATTTTATTAAGCAAATGTAAAACTTTAATTTAACTTATTTTTTAATAGTATATTCCTCAACTAGGGAGAAAAGTTGCCGATTCTAGACGAGTGTAAGGTTTGATGCACGAGCCGAAGGCGAGTGCAGAAATCTCACACGAGTCGAATCGACAATTTCTCCTTAGTTAAGGACGATATTTTTTCTCACCAGTGTATCGAAAAGGCCTTTTCTTCTTCAAAAAGTGGGATAAAAGTGGCATTTTCCCTCCTGAGGGATGGAAAGTAACTATAGTGATAGAAAGTAACTATAATGATGGAAAGTAACTAGTTAAAAAATTTATTTCACTTATTCAAGTTATACAAAATTTCCTTCCCGAGGGAGAGAAAGTGCCACTTTCGTCCCACTTTTGAGGGAAGAAAAGTCGTGTACACGTGTGAGAAAAACATTTTCACCACACGGCGATAGAAAATGCAGTTTCTATCTCTAGGGAGGTTTAAAGAAACTGTATTTTCTACTCTCTTGTGGCGAAAAATATCGTTTGCACCATGGAAAATAAAAGAAAATTGGCTACCGAGTGCGAAGTTTACAATCCGAGCCGAAGGCGAGGTTTGTAATCGCACGAGGAGAGATTTCATTTCCCTTGGTGCAAAATATACTATTTTTCTTCAGAATTTTAAATAGATTTTACGTTTATGTGAATATAATGTAAATACTTTTATTATACAAATTTAAATAATTTATAAATTATGTTGAATTTTTTTAAAATTATATTTGATAATTATATAAAAAAATAATCCAACAAATGTTTAAATAGTCGGTCTTTCTTTTTCGGAGGATTATTGCTCATGTAATTGAACGATAAGGAGAATAAGACTGATAAGTTGTGCAAAATATGAGAAGAACACATGTAACTAAAACATTAAATTGTATTACAAAAATAAGTAACTGTGATTTTCTGGTTTAATAATATTTTTTTTATTATTTACATTTTGTTTGGTTTTGGATGTTTCATATAAAGTATGAATATTGCATTACAAACAATTTTTTGCTGCAATATAATTTTTTAAGTTTCTTTTTGTTCATCAGTTTATAAATAATTTATGTAATATTTATTTAAATAATTTGTAGTTTTTTAATGTAAATCAAATGTAATAATTTAATAAATATTTACTTTATATTTCCTTAATTTTATTTTAATATGTTTGCAACGTTGCGTATTATTTTATATATCATAATAGGGTGGAAATTATAGCTTATTGAATGAATTTGAATAAAAAGTTTTATTTAATTTTATTTCAATTTGAATACAAATTATAAAAAAACATACTT
>JABFPJ010006181.1:0-11229 GCA_022817425.1 Gryon sp. ZL-2020
ATGCCATGAGTATGTTATAAGGATGTTAAAGGTTATATAGGTTAAGGTTTTAAAGATTATAAGGATTTTATAAGGAAATCATAAGGATGTCAGCGGGATGTTACAAGGATGTCATATGGATGTTATAGGGATATTATAAGGATGTTAAAAGGCTGTTATAAGGGTGTTAAAATTTAAAAATTAAAAAAAAGGGTGTTAAAAAAAAGGGTGTTAAAAAATACGGATGTTATAGGGATGTTATAAGCGTGTTCAAAGGCTGTTATAAATATGGTATAGAGATGTTATGAGGATGTCTTATGGATGTTATAAAGATGTCATAACGATGTATAAGAATGTTATAAGAACGTTAAGAGATTGTTATAAGGATGTTACAGGGATGTTATAAGGATATCATAGGGAAGTCATAAGGATGTTTACGGAAGTCATAGGGATGTCTTATGGATGTCATTAGGATATCATACGGATGTCATAGGAATGTCATAAGCATGTTATAAGGATGCCATGAGTATGTTATAAGGATGTTAAAGGTTATATAGGTTAAGGTTTTAAAGATTATAAGGATTTTATAAGGAAATCATAAGGATGTCAGCGGGATGTTACAAGGATGTCATATGGATGTTATAAAGAAAAAATAATTGTAACTTCTTATAAAAATTATATCATTTATGAATATAAAAACAACTCGCCATCTTTGGAGAAAATTATTATACTTTAATGTACTAAGTTAATACACACTATAGTAAAAAATATTACATAGAAGATCCGCATTTTTATCACGTGCTTCAGTACAAACTATAATGTAACATAAAAACGTTGATGATATTTTTATATTATTTTATGATATTTTTCTACATTGATGTCAAGTTATTCCCAAATGTATCACTGATATACAAAATTGTATTATTTCTTTATTTAACGTATATCAATTTTTTGACTTAAAGTACGCACAATCATACATAAATAAATATATTCATAAAGCTAAACGCAAATTTTCTTGGATTTTATACAACGCTTGATAAAAGCAAACTTGGATACGATGTCAAAGAGATTGACAGTCGAAAATGTTGTTCGATCATTTGATGCTTTTCGTGTGTTTTTGATTCGTTTTTTCGCAATGCAATGACGTAACATTTGCGGCATTCCGCGGCATAATAATTGTCTTACGGAGTACCAAGCCTATATAATATGAGAATATCTTGGCACAGAAACACAAGAACTGGTTGCCGCATAACGATCTGGTCCGATACGAGCGGCATTCGATTAATGACCGAGGAATCACGAGGATATCAGACATATCGAGAAAGTTTAACAGTGCTTCATTAGGCAAAATAGTTTTGGCGAAGCTGCCCGTTTATGTTCTCCCAGTTTCGAAAACTATAGGAATGTCGGGCAATAACAGCAAGTTGAACAATTCCTCCAAGCGTATTCCGGATCGTTTGAATATCTTTCTTGCAAACTTTTTTTTTCCATTCATTATATATTTCAAATCATTCAGATCGATGCATTGTTAAGCGTTGATATAAAAAAAGGAAATGATTATTTGATCAGTGTTTATGATCGAGACTCTTGGATGAAGATTTGAATATTTCTTCATACGTCAAGATTTAAAGTTACAATGAAAAAGTCGGAACGTTTGTTGCACTCAAAATCATACTTTTACTCTTAAGCTGTCAGCGGTAAAAGGCTTTTTATATCGCCGACTATGAAGGAATAGAAAAATATGTGAATTGCATTAATATTACTATCACTCCAAGGCATTTTATCATATTTTATTCATGTTAATTCAATATAAACGTTTTATACGTGAAATTAGATTTTATTTTCATTTTATTAAAGCGTGTCTTTGCCATTTCTCGGAATTATAATCAACTCACTGAGTTTCAGATTTAACTTTTTTTTTAATAATGAAAAAAAATAAAACCAAATGTTATAACAATATAATTCAATTAATGTTGTATAATTATTGTATATTGTGCGTTCTTCGAACGGATATTTCAATCACATAATGTATTTTTTTTCATCAGGTTATAATTATTAAGTAATCAAGTGGACTTTTTTTTCTTTCTTTCATGCGACAGTATATGAAACACCCCATTTTTCGTCGTTGTTGCGGATGTCTTTTTCATTACTGCATCCATAAAGTGGATTATTCGCGCTTCTAATGTACGCAAATGTATTACGTTCCGGAACTAATCATATTTGCATATGAATCAACAATCTCTTTTGAATCTTATCCTACTCATTACGGAACCAACGAAAGAAGATATAATGAACTTCAATACACAAAGTAACACTTTTTTTATAAAATACATTTCATTACATAAAAATTCGCAGTTTGAAATGAAAAAAAATGACAATCAAAGTCCTTTTAATTACGTTCGATTCTTGCGAAACGGGATATTTTATTATTTCAAATTGACCGCCGATGCTCTACTTTGGATAAAAATACGAAATGGAAACTCAAACGATCAATCAATTTGCAGGATGATTTTACATTGAAACGTTTAAAATAAATTGCATTAAAGATATTTAAATTGTTGTTTCATTGCTAATTAAAATTAGCGATACACATCAAAACTAATGTATCATTCAGTATAAACAAAATGCAATTATTTCAGATATCTCGACGTTTGTTCTGTCAGATTGTTCTGTTTCAATTAAAACATCTACTGTTGAACAACAGTAGAATAACCAGCATATATTACAGCAAAGTGCAATCTAATCAAACGTAATATTGAACTAGTCAGTTGAACACGATGTAATGGCAAAAATCACACAATTGTTATCTTCTTGGCAAGCTATTATAAACCAGGAAATAATTTTTGAAAAATGTTCAAAAAGAATTGAAATAATGTAAATTTTTTTTTAATTGAAAAGAATTTTAATTAATGTTCAATTTATAATGATTAGAGAAATGCATAGAGTTTACGCATATTGTACGATCCAATCCCAATACGCGTAACCGCTCTGGAGAAATTCACTTGGAGAATAGAGACGTCCCGTTTTATGAGCATGATAATGCGTGCGTGTCACATAATGATGTTCTCACGCATGGTTTGATATCACCGTCGTTATTATTATTATCGTCATCCTATGCTATTGTACTGCTTTGGATAGACGATAAATTGTATTCATCCAACTACAGTGTATATACCGAGTTCCGGTCGTAATCGAGCACATGAAACCATTTATGAATGAAACTCTTTTTTTTAAACTCGATGCATCGAAACGTGAGTTATAACTAATTCGCGTTGAATTTACCCCGATTTATTGACCAAAATTTGGATTGCTAATGAACAATTGTTATGAGAAATTAATTGTGTAAACACACACATTTTTCCATCTCAATAATTATAAAACCGAGCATAAACATTCATCTGCACTCCTTAACAAAATTGCATTGGTTAAATTGAACGATTTAATTAAGTAGAAACCTATATATGATCAAACTAAAACCTTCTTTCAATTAACAAAACTAACCAAAAACTTCATCTTTCATTTGCAGACTAATCCACTCCATTCCTGGCAATAACACTGCTCTAACATCTACTGCTAATCCTATTATCTAATTTAATAATGTCCTGAAAGTACAAACAAATAAAACGACTTTTGAAAAGCAAAACTCGAAGGCCTAAGTAGCGACGATCATGCTAATACGAGACAATGCAAAGGGCCTGCAGCGATGGTCTGAAGTTAGATTTGACGGAGAACACGCCAGATAGTTTGTCGAACGCACGACTGCCAAATTTACTGGAGCATGCGACAAACGGTCATCTGGCAGCTGCAAGCGCTGGCGTTGGGGAATATTTGAGCAGCAAGCTGCCGAACGTGGTGGAAGGTTCAATGGACTATGGTAGTGAGCGTAGGTCCTCTCGTTACCTCAACTATGACACAGTCAAGTACCATCCGGCGGATGGAAGTCGAGACGCATCGTACGATGCCGCCGAATCGGTCTACGACCGTAGCTACTCGACCCGCACCTATGACCGTAAGTTCGATCGCGAAAACCTAGATGGCTACGATAATCGGGTATATCCTGAGGATGGATTGCGGTATGATCATCGAGCTGACCTAGGAAGACCATATCAGGAATCAGACCTAGATGTACCTTACGAGCGAACGGATACTGCCAAGCGTCGTAACTACGATACTCTTCAAGATGGCGCGAGAAAGTATCCCAGGGACTACTCCGAGTACGGCGAGTACGGTTCGCGGTACGTTGAAGAGGAGACCCTTAGGTTCGAAGCGAAAAAGGATTATCGCAAGACTGCGGAAGTTACAGCCACCTCGAAGGGCTACGAATCGGGAGTGAAGACTCGGGATTCCACTTATGAACTGAATGGTCAGGACTCGGCTCGATATGATGGTAAATACAACTCGTCTGGCACGAGAAACTATGGAACACTGCCTCGTTATGAATCTTCCACGAACAAATCCTACGCTCCCTACGACTCCAAGTATCAGGAGGATTGCGATTATCCGGCCAGTGATACTTATGAATCGAAATACCCACTCACTAGCTCCAAAAGTTACGATAGAAACAAGTATGACTCAAGGTACAATGACGGTGGCGCGAAATCTTACGAGCAGACGCTCAAAATTGGCGAGGGTTCGTCGTCCTCGACTAGTTATGCTAGAAAGCAGAATCCGGATAGAGATGAGACGGAAAAGATGAATGGGTATAGGAAGAATAATTTTGAGGCGTATGGCGTGTATTCGGATCCGGAGGATGATCATGGCTTTGTGACGACGGATAATAAGAAAACGCCGCAGTACAATTACAAGGGCGTGGTTGTCAACGTCAGTGGAGAGTCCAGTGTTGTTGATCAGAAGAGAACGAAAGAGAGTCAGCAGGCGGAAATGAACAATGGTCCTTGGTGCTGCAGACCCACCATCTTACTATTGCTGCTGGTTCTGCTCGTCGTTATCTTTGTCTTAGTGGCGGGAATTTTGTTATACTTTAATTGTGAGTAAAGTTTACTTTTATTGATGTTTTAGACTGATTAGATCTTAGCATGTTATTGTGATTTAATAATTTAAATCACAATAAATTACACAGTAAATTTAATAATTTTTTGGAAAAAGGTCCTTCGAACAGCTTCTTACACAATTGACGTTTTTTCAATTAAAATGAAATGAAACAAACAATTGAAATATTTCTTGGAAAAAATTACTAAGCATTATTTCAAAATACAGTTGCAATATTAAATGCAAATTATAGAATATTGTTAAATGTTGTCTTAGTTTTAGGTATTTTTTCATAATTTAATTGACATTAAGGTTCACATTCAATGATTTTGTTGACTGTGTTAAAAAAAGCATGTTATTGATTCGATTCGATACATTTTTCTAAAATTTAAATTTCTTTTAAAATTAAAATGAAATGATGTAAAAGATAAAATATTTCTTAGAACAAATATTACAAGTAACGTAATTTGACATTTCAGCTTTGAAATCTAACGTAAATAATAATAAAAAAATTGTGATCAAAGTTTTAAGATTTATTGATATTTTGAAGTAACTAGATCATAACATATTTTGGTGATGTGAATCTAATATTCTTCTAAAAATATCGTTTCTGCTGGTTTTGACAAAGTAAAAGTTTCTTTTAAAATGAAAATAAAAGGAAACCACAAATTAAAATTGATAACAAAAATAAATTTGCATAATTTAACAACGCCATTATACAATTCTACCGAAATAAAAGTATTTTCCGTAGATCACCATGATTTAAAAACTACAATGTAAAAAGTGTAAAGGTAATTGAAATGTACATAGGTAATCATGTTCTTATGATTGCTTTGTTCTTAGTATTGTAATTGTTTTATATTTTAATTGTAAATAACATTGTTTTTTATTGATGTACATTACTCGCATGACAGCATGTTATTATTTAGATATAAATTATAAAATTTTTGCTAAACGGTCCTTCGAGCCGGTTATGCATCCAATTAAAATTACCGCTGACATAACAATAGAATTCATTGGTCGTGAAAAATGAATTTTTGTAATTCAACATAGCAATTGCAAAATTGAACGTAAATAATACAATTTTCGATAGGTCACTTCAAAAATTGAACTGTAAAAAGTATATAAGTTAATTGGTTAGAGACACAGTACGCAAACTAACAGACAGCACACATTCAGCCAATTTTGCAACAGTGTTATTAAATTACTAAAGATTTTTCTATTATTTTTTTGGTTCCTTTTTTTTGTTCCATTTAATAACATAAAAGCATAAGCGAGAAAGGTTATAAGCTATATTGTTACAATAGCAGGTGTTCTACAATACTTGTGTCGTATTAACTAAACATTTTTATTACAACTGCGACAAGAAAAATATTTCGCACCTTTTTCAGCGGAATGTAATCGTTGAACAAATAAAACTAACTAAAAGTCCCTGCAAAGCCATAAAACCTGATCGCTCTTCGAAGAATCGCTTGCGCTTGTTATTCGACGGTTTACTTGTTTGTTTGCGCAATTAAATAACTCGAAAAATTCTAATGTGCAACACTCGACTTTTTTTCAACTCGATTAGTCGATCTTCAATTACACGTTCAATTTTACTGTCGTACAATTAATTGCCAAACGAGGGTTGAAGAGAAGTGTAGGGGGGGGAGGGGGGTTAACGCAAGTTTTATACTTAATGACTTAGCAATACTCCCGGACACAAACACATAGCGAGAATAGTTGCAACACGCGTCAGCGATACATTACCGAGGACATAGCTGTCTTGCCCACAGTTTTATACGTCGAATTTGACATCCCACGCACGTTCCAACTTGCCACTAGTGAAACTATTTGACTGGAATTACAATGTGTCTCGGCGAGCAATGCTACCGCGCGCCAAAGGGGATAAAGAATATCCGACCCGAAGGATATTGTGTGTAAATAAAATCAGGATTGAGCGCAATGTGATTGGCGACTCACGTGAAATACCTACGACGATAGTGATTGAAATAATTTTATATTCTTTTCTTATGTTCGTTCAAAGTTCGGTTGGATTTATCAGTCATTTGAAACCAACAAATTTCATATTCCGTAATCAGTCTTCCTATTGTCCATTCGAAATAATAGACCAAGGGAACCTTTCCAAAGGACTTATGGGAATTTGATATTTTCGTGAAGAATCTCCTCAAATGAAATAATTGCAACAAATGAGAAATCCTGTTAAACATGAGAATAAACTACGGTTGATTTTTTATTTGTGACTTAGAAATTCTTTAGAAGTCATTTTAAGTCTCAATAATTATGTTCTCATTATTACTTTTGTCTTAATATTGTAATTTACATTACTCGCATGACAGTATATTAATATTTAGATATAAAATATAAAATTTTTGCGAAATGGTCCTTCGAGCCGGTTTCGCAACCAATTAAAATTATTACGGAGAAATCTTGTTAAGCATGAGAATAACTAAGTTTGATTTCTAATTTCTGACTAAGAAAGATCTTTAGAAGTCAGTTTAATGTTTCAATAAAATTTTTTTTTTACTTTAATGTGATTCTTAAATGAAATAATTGTCTCATTATTGAAACTCAAATATATATTCTATTCATGTTTCCGAAGAAAAGATCGCCGAGATACAGTTAGAGTACGTGCAGGCAAATAGATATAAGACGTATCGTACTTATTAAAGTTGTTGAAAATGAAGTTAAAGTAGAGTAAGTTTTCAAATAACATTTGATAAAGTGATTGAATTTGAAATTGTTTATGGAGATATCTTATACGATTAAAGCATCAACATCTAATTATCAAATTTGAATGATAAAGTCAGACGTTGAGTTTGAACAAATAAGTCGCAATGATCAAGTTATTGGAAAAGGGAATAATTCTCAGCGGAAAACAACTTCATTTGATCAGGTACTCTTGACAGGACTTCTTGTGGCTACTGTCAACGATGCATTGACGTTTCTCCATCTCTCTTTGGCGCTCTCTCTGTCTCTCTCCTTGCCTCTCTCGTTGAGCTTTTTATTGAGAAAAGTTTTCAAGTTTCGTTTCAGTCTTTGATGGAGTCGAGGACTAAAGTGAAGGAAAAGAGGAAAAAAAAGAAGAGGAAGAAAAGCGAGCTGGGAAGAAAAGAGGTATCAAAAAAGTCGGTCGCCACTGAAAGAGAGGTTAAACGGATTTACTAGTACTAGACTTATTAACTCTCAATGGAAGTTGATATTAAAGCGGACACAAACTTTTGTCAAAATTTGAATAATCTTTGTCAGTGCAGTTGATCGGGTCTTCTTGCGTTTTGGCTCACGTAACTTTTCCGCACTGAAGAAGTTGCTCAACTTTTTGTATTATACGTTTGGAGAAATGAAATTTGCTGCGAGAAGGAAAAGTTTTGTTACCCCCCGTGCGGTAAAAGAAATAGGCAGACAAGGATAAGCCAACTGGGAGAGAAAAAAGAAAAAAGAGTCTGGCACAATCTCAATACCATGTTACGTAATTTACAATCGCTTAACATTTGAGTCTTGTCGTTGCAACTATAACGAGCCTTGCACGCTAGTAATTGTCTCTGTGAACGAACAAATTAGCCGGTTCAAACCTTGTTTCCTCTTGCACTTTCTTCTACCCAAAACAAAACCAACGAATATTTACCATAGGTGAGATTCCAAAGTTTTTTTTTTAGAGTTCAACAACTTGCAATTTCAAGTGGTTACGACGTACTTTACTTACAAGTTAAAAAATATGAGATTCTATTCTATTATAATACTTTATTTAAATTTGATTTTCTTATTTTAATTAAAAATAAATAAAAATAGTAATTTTGGTTGTTTTATCTTGAATTAAATGATATTAAGTATATTGTTAATAAACATACTTGAAATAAACTTGGAAATTGAATTAGACTTGGCCAGTTCAAAGACTTCTCTAAATACCAGGTTGATTATGCAATTAAGTGGAATATATTTAAGTTTGTCGGACGCTTGGCGAGCAAAGGCATAGACTAATGGTTCGATAATCCACGATATGGAATCTCGTGCGATATAAATTTTAATATGATCCCAGACGTTCTTAATCTTACGAGTAATCTCTAAGCCGCATGGCTTCAAAATGAAGACGAAATGGAGAAACGCGCAGAACGCTCTTAATGGTGGTTGTGAATGCGTGCCTGACATACTAAATTCTCTTTCGACGTCTCATGCTGACACATGGACATTGCCATTTTAACTATGTATAAACTTCCGGCCAAAATATCCTCTAACAACATTTTTAAAAACAATTTTTTTCATTTTTTGACAAGATTTTTACAGAAAAAATTTTTTCTTGTCATTTTCACTATATATATACTTCCGATATTTTTATTATCAATTTTCACTATATATTACTTCCAGTCCAAAAATCCTTGAAAAAATTCAATATTTTTTGAAAAGATTCTTGCAGAAAACATTTTTTTGACATTTTCATATTTTTCAATTTGTTTGTCATTTTCATTATCCCCAAAAATGTGACAAAATTACATGACATTTACGAGTCAATTAAAAGTAACTATCAATTTTCACGTGAAAATTCAGAGTTATAATTCTAAGACTCCGGCAACTAACATTCTCTTAATTGAAATCTGTCGCATGAAGGTAGCAATAGATCTCGCTCTATATTTTTAATTGAATTTTTTATGACATGAAATTCTGGCATAATAACCACCCCCCCCCCGGCCGAAAAATGTTTCATGACATTTACAATTTGTGATGATTACATTATTTGAAAATTGATTCAAATAAATACATATTTAGTTAGTCTCGTTTTCGTTAACTGAAACTTCGTTATTAAGTTCTCAAATAGAAGCAATATCTCATTCATACAAATGTGTTTCGTATCAACAGTGCCACTTCAAGTCTACACATGGCTTCTCACATTTCAATTATTGTCATTGTTACCCACTCTTGTCAAATTACGCCAAGCAAGTTAAATTGTCAGATATACACACAAGCCATACAAGTTTCAGATTTTACTCAAAATTATATCAGATAACAATATTATTCTTATCCACTTTGACGATGCTTTTTCAATTAAACATAATGTACAAATTAACTTGATATAATATTGTTAATATATTTTTAATATATTAACAATATATTTTTTGTTTCGCTAGTTCTAGTATATAATTTGAATATATAACAAATATAGAATATATATATAGAATATATTTCCAAAGGTGTTAGATTTTGAAGTGAATTTAAGATAAACGTCGGGAAATTGTCACTTGAACAAGAAATAAAAGCGAAATAAAAATAAAGGCGAAATAAAAAATGGTATTCCAGCCTAAGAATAGAGAGTCCGGCGCATAGAAAAATATTATTTCCGCAACATAACTTTCCGTGTGCGAGAAGTTACTTTGTCGCCTTTTACGCCACTTCTGGCTCGTTCATTCTGCTTTTCCACCAATAAAGGGAATCAGACGTAATTCTCAAACGGACATGCGTAGTTTTACGCAAGTATTGTCTACATATATCACTTAAGCTACTGTATTCTCGAAGAGAATAAAATTTCACTAAATTGTTCAGTGAAAGAAAAACAAAAGGATGAATACTTTTTTATAAAACATTTAAAAAAAAAACATTTATCAAAAAAAGGGGGGACCTCTTAAATGGTCTCAGATGTTACATCCTTTGCAGCAAAACTTTGTATTTAAACTAAAGTCGGTGGTATATTACAGTTGAAACTCATAAATTGCGTGAGTTTAATGTTGTTTGAATAATAAGTCATATTTTCATATTATACGTGAAATTATTATTTCCGAACATTATGTGAACCTAATTTCTTATTCTAATGCATAAATCAATGGCAAAGTTGTGTTGAATAAATATTCAAGAAATTGAACATTGTTTTTGTTTTATGATGATTGCTTCTGAGTTATATTGGATGCTAATGGTAATTAATATGAATTCACATACACCAGTTAATGCAGCTGTATAATTGAGAAGATGATCAGATCAATTATTTCGTAATTGTGTCATAAATATTAAATTCTAAATCTATCCACTTTCACAGTTTGAATAAAATTAATATTCAGTGCTTTTATCCGCGGCTTTCGCTTTATGAACATTTGTAACATTACATACGTTATCTTTAATTGATTTCTTTTAATTGAAATGAATATAACATAATCAAACAGAAGAATGAAACTATTCAATTATTTTTGCAAATTACAATTGAATCATGATGGCTGACTAAAGAGCTTTTATATCACTGATTTTTTTTTTTTTTTTTTTTTTTTTTTTTTTTTTTTATTA
>JABFPJ010006182.1:0-11229 GCA_022817425.1 Gryon sp. ZL-2020
AACAATAACAACAATAACAACAATAACAACAATAACAACAATAACAACAATAACAACAATAACAACAATAACAACAACAACAACAACAACAACAACAACAACAATAACAACAATAACAACAACAACAACAACAATAACAACATTAACAACAACAACAACAATAACAAGAATAACAACAACAATAACAACAATAATAATCATCATAATAATAATAATGCTTGAAAAAGAAAGAAAGAAAAGGAATGGTTATTAAATGTGTGTGGAGTAGCAAATCTGGGATTTTGCAAATCCGGATATGATATAATGAAAACGTGATTGTTTGATGTTGCAAAAGTCTTGGGCTCCTCCGCGATCTACATCCAAGTCGGAAATGATTATTTCCGGTCAGATTAAAAGCAGTCTTTATCGATCAAACTAGATTCAATTCGCAACAAAATTCCAACATATATACGCTAGGCAAGTATCTCTGAAAATAATACGCCTATATAATGCCTATATGAAACGCCTATATGAAAATAATACAAAGAGAAACATTCATGTTTACATATAATGTAAACAAAGATAGATAAGTTTACTTGCCGAGCGTATACACCTTTTCGTGTCAGCAACACTTATCACGTGATCAATGAAAACAAGTTCTCCCAATAATAAACGAGTCGAAAATCAAACTGCGGATAATCATAACAATGCAATGGAAACATAAACATAAACATAAATGTAGATTGAAATGACATTCGAAAATGAAAACAAACAAAAGGAACAGAATGAAATGAAATTGAAGAAGAAAAATTCGCAAGAAAGTGAGAAAATAAAAGTGAAGTACTCTGACGCAACTTCGTAACGATTACAGGGAAAATGTTTATAATTAAATATAAAATCCGCTTAACGTCGCGGACGCTCTCGTTTTAGATGCGCCAACTTATTCGACGTACGGCTCAAAGGCAGGCATTGTTGAATTATCTACTTTTGCAATTCAACAGTCGATACAAAAATCGATTGCAAGTGCACTTTAGTCGTGATTACGCTTTTTGCACGGCCATTTTCAGTTTTTTCAACAACACTTTTTTACCTTTTTTTTTTTTTTTTTTTTTTTTTTTGTTTAAAATATTAACAACAATTAATTCTAAAGAAAAACTTGAATTGAATAAAGGACTTAAATAATATTTCAGAAGTTTTGTTTTTGTTAAATTTTGTTAAATAAATTGTGTATTTCATAAAAAAATTGTGTATTTTGTATTTTTGTATTGTTTGACATAGTAGAAAGTAGTTTTAATTAATTTCGTACTTTGCGCCGTGTTTGTAAACAAACCCAATCTCAACAAAGACTCGATAGCATTGTTGTCGATAAAAAGGACAAAATGAGTTATTTACATTTATTTTAAATGAAATTACATTACATTATATGCATCCTTGACTAATTGACAACTACGTTTGATAATATTAATTTAATTATAGTAATGTGTGAATAATGTATGTTGCAAAATACATACACATTGAACATTTATACAAACTTATTAATAAGACAAAACTAAGTCAAGATGGTTCTTAATAGAGGTCATATTTCAAGAACTTGAAGTTTTGACTTAAAAAAGAAAAAAAAGAAAACAAAAAAAAGTATGTCAGAATGTTATTGTTGATTTGTATTAGTTGATCCTTTATCGGGGGTCAGCCCTTAGCTATGAAGCGGATCTTTTATTTCTGTTCTTGACGTTACACTTTATACATTCTGCTAGTACAATAGCTCATTTTAGATGGCAATTTTCTAGTCTCAGGTCGATGTACTTTTGTTGTACATTTTAAATTATTCATTTTTCATTAAATATATATATATATATATATAGTGATTGAAGCTCCGGCTTCGCCTGTACTATACTATATATAGACCATATATGAACTATATATGGAATATATATGGACTATATATGGAATATATATGGACTATATATGGAATATATATGGACTATATATGGACTATATATGGGCGATATATGAACTATATATGGACTATATATGGAATATATATGGAATATGTATGGACTATATATGGACCATATATGAAATATGTATAGACTATATATGGACCATATATGGACTACATATAGCCATATATGGACCACATATGGACTATATACGGACTATATATGGACTATATAAACGATATATGAACTATATATGGACTATATATGGAACTATATATGGATTGTATATGGACTATATATGGAATATATACGAATATATGGATCATATATGAACTATATATGGAATATATATCAATTATTATGTACTGTACATTTGACCAGAGCGAAGCCGGCTGACGACAAAAATCTCCTTTCCTTATGACGACCCCTGTTATAACAACCCCCTTTATAAAAATTTTTGTAAACAAATTATTTTTATGCAAATGCAATTTTATGTAGCCTACGTTTATAAAACTATGTTGATTTATATACACTAAAAATTTGGTTCAAATCGGTTCAGTAGATTTTCCGTGATGCTCATACAAACAAACAAATGAACAAACAAACATAGATTCATTTTTATATATATTAGTTAGATATACAGGGTGTCCCATTGTAAATGCAGACTTTTACATAAAAAAAGCATTAAAAACTCTGCGTTTAAAATGAGACACCCTGTATCTAAAATTAATATATATATATATATATACAACTTAATTGAATTGTAATACAAATTCGAATATTCTGGAAATTATCAAATTAAATGCAGCTTTGAAAGCGATACTGTCTAAGTAATATAATTTGATTGTTCACTTCTTCAATTTTGTATCTAATAATTGTATTATATATTCTACATAGAACAGAAACGCATGCTAGTTATATTGTGCGATTAAATTACGTACTAACACACATATACGCGATTCGTTCTACAACTACGACAATATCTGTACGTCACGCGTGGTTTCGCTTCAATAACTGAATTATTCGTCTCTTCCCTCCCCTCCCCCTCCGCGCTTTCTTTCTCATACCTACAACAGAATATCCTCAAAATAGACCATATATGCAACAGTACTTTTTTTTTGTCTTTTAATCGATATTTAATTCCTTCATTTTAGCTCATATTTTTAGTTTTAAGTCTAAAAATGAGTATTACTGAACATCAATAAATCAAAACAAAACAAGAAAAAGCAAAACAAAAAAAAGCAAAACAAAACAAAATTAAAAAAGAAACAAAACAAAACAAAGAAAGCAAAACAAAACAAAAATCAAAACAATACAAAAACAAAACAAAACAAAACAGAGCTAAAATTGTTTGTTTTGAAATATGACCTTCAAATATACATGTTTATGTTTTGAAATAAGACATTGTTGACAAACAAACATTTTTAAGAGTTTTAAATCTGAAAGAATGAATGCTTTTTTCCGTCAAAAAAGTATTCTATGTTGTTTTATTATTGTTATTATTATATACTGAAACAGTCAAAGTTAATGGAAAAACTGTGTTAACTTTGATTGTTTAAGTGGTTCAGTTTCACGGATGCGTGAGTGAATATTAAAATAACAGAGCATTTTAATGCAAAAACAAAATGAATAAAATGTTATAATTCAGTAGACTGCATTTAAAATACAAATCCCTTGTTTATGCATTATAATGCCATTACAAATTTACATTCAAAGTTTTCATAATAAACATTGTTTTTCATCTCGGCACACACACACAAACATTTTTAACGTGATTATCGACGTTAAAGTTGCCCTTTTAAAGTAAGTAATGTCGTTGTAAATTTACATAGTTATTAAGCAAGCATTTTCAAATACAAAACAAAACAAAAAGGTATCAATTTTGGAGACTAATGAAAGATATAAATATTGACATTATATATATATATATATAATATAATAATAATAATAATATAATTATTGAAAAATATAAATATACATAAAATTACATAAAATATTAACTTTTTTAAATTGAATTCGATTCGATTTATCGATTTAATTTAATTTAAACTCATCGCCACAATTTGACAATATTTGTCAAATATATTTTATCCGATAATAAATACAAAGTTTTATCATGAAAACCCATTTTGTACTATCCTTTATTTTTGTCAATTGATTCGCCTCGACAAAACCAAATATGCAGTTTTACAATTGAATTGAATTTATTATGTAATATAATTGAGGTATGTGGGGATTATAACAAGACAAAAACGACACAGCTATTCTGCGAGACGACACACTCACACATACATAATAAGCATTTTTAGACTTTGGCGCGAGAAAAATAAAAGATGAGACGAATAAATAAAGTGCACAAGTGTAATTATGTTAATGCATATACTTGACTTTATTAATAACAAAAAACTACGCAGTTATTCAAGTACATTTTTGTTTTAACGCAAAATTGCCATTTAGAGGAAACGAACAATTTGAAAATATAAACGGATAATGACACAAAAACTGTCGCACATCTCCGATTGACAATTTCCTTATATTCCAAACTCATATATAATGCACATTCTTAAGTATATAGATTCAATATTTCAATTCTAACACAATGTCGGCTCTGCTGCTCAAATCTCAACAATTAAACATTGTTTGAACTTGTTTTTGTTGTTATTTACAAATACAAATAGTTTTTTGTATTTTTGTTTTGAATCAAATATAACGAATTTACTGTTTATATGCTAGGGAAGTATTTCTGAAAACAATAAACAATATGTCCGACAAAGAAAAACATTCATGTTTACATTGTATGTAAACAAAGGTGGTCAAATTTTTGTTTTGTTTTGATTTTTTTATATATATAAATAATAATAATAATATGTCTGACAAAAAAAACATTAATGTTTACATTTAATGTCAACAAAGACGGTCAAGTTTTGTTTTGTTTTGATTTGTTTTATATTTATATATATATATATAATGAAAGAAAAAAAAATATTGAAATATTGCAATAAGCAGTGTCAATATTAGAATCAGAAAATCGTATACACTACGACCTAAGAACAATGAGGTGAGTGATGCTTCATTTAAATAATATATATAGAGAGGTCGTTATGAAGACTAGGTTAAGTAGTTCGCCACTGTAGTATTTTCGTTTCGTGCTATTACATCGTATGGAGCATCTCTCTTTAAAAGGCTCATTTATTTTTGCATCGCCTTCATGCAACCTCACTTTGATTTCAAACATTAACCAAACTCAAACTTTGCGCTTATACATTTCTGCACACAGTTTAACATCATTTCTTTATTTATTCTACATTCCGTATCCTAATTCTCTGTGTATTTATTTCCACAGCCTTTGACGTTTGCAAAGTGAAAGACATTTTCTTATTAAATTTACACGAAAGTATTGGCAGTGGGATATGTATATTTGTCTTAGTTTACAATATATGTAAACATAAGAATTTGTCTTTGTTTACATTGTATGTAAGCATAAGAATTTGTTTTTGTTTACATTATATGTAAACGTAAGTATTTGTCTTTGTTTACATTATATGTAAACATAAGAATTTGTCTTTGTTTACATTATATGTAAACATAAGAATTTGTTTGTGTTTACATTATATGTAAACGTAAGTATTTGTCTTTGTTTACATTATATGTAAACATAAGAATTTGTTTGTGTTTACATTATATGTAAACGTAAGTGTTTGTCTTTGTTTACATTGTATGTAAACATAACTATTTGTCTTTGTTTACCACATTGTTTTCGAAGATATGAAAATAGTGTATAGAATTTATATGTTTTTATTTTATTTTTCACAACAATATGTCTGACAAAGAGAAACATTTATGTTTACATGTAATGTAAACAAATACAGACATGTTTTTACTTGTCTAACTTATAGTCAAATTTATGTATGAAAACATGATGAGTGAGTAGGAGTCGTAACTTCCAAATGACCTTAGCCACTGTTTATATTTCACTGTTTATGTTTACGTTTACATTTAATAACTCTCGAATTCAATAGAAATTGTTTGTGTTATTATAATCCAAGATATAAAAATAAAATGACTTTTAAAATTAAATAAAAATTATAAAAATTATTAAAAAAAATTGTAAATTAAAAAATAATATAAACAAATAACAGAAAAATTGAGTTCACTTTTATTTTCCTCAATTTATCATATTATACGCGCCATTTACCCTTCATCAAAGTTGCATAGTGTTCGCATTATTTAATTAACTTTCCATTTGATGTATTTATTTTCTTTGACTTTGTCCGCGTACATTTTACGTACAAACACATTTATTTCATTTTTTACTTTGGTTCTTTATTACTAAAGTCGATTATTATTATTTTTTGTTTCAAAATGTCGCTTTAAAACATTTTGAAGCGACATTTAATTTGATAGATTATAGTCATTATTTCGTGGTTATTCTCGAGCATTTATCCATTTAAACATCTCATCTTATTCATTTGATTGAAGCGCCATGTTGAAAATGCAAATTTGCGTTTTATCAATCTAAATTGTATTATATTCCAAATTATCCTTAAACACTGAACAATTAGTTTATAAATATATTACAATTGATTGAATTTTGATATTATTTCAAGTAACAAAAGACAACGTTATTTCATTAACGTTGAACATGAATTAATCTGATTACTAATCAAAGTTTCGTCAATCAATTCGCAAAACCGCAATTCCATTGCTGCATGCTTCTGGTGACAGTCACCAAATTTCTCACTAACGTTATTACACGGATCATATGCTCTCCCACTCAATCCCTACTATTAGCTCAATAAATACGATACGTCAATAATTCATTTTATTAATACAATTATTATCACATTCTATCTATTATTATTATTATTATTATTATTATTATTATTATTATTGTTATTGTTATTATTTTCATACATTTTTTCAACAAATATATTTGTTATATATGTTATATATGTTATATATATATAAACAACATTGAAACAACATTGTTGGCCAATTTATTTTTTATAACAAATAAAACAAATATTTATTATAATATATATAATACATTTTTTTTTATTTATTTCATTTTTTTGTGTCATTTACAATTATATTTCATGATTAAATTTAGGTTCGAAGATAAAGTTGTATCGGTGATTTTCGAAGATTTGAACTCATGCCTCCAGCGTGACAATCCGTCGCCTTATCCACTGCTCCAGTCCTTCAGTTATTCATTTGAATTTTCAATAGCTTCTATCACTTTGTCATGTTTAAATCGCAACAATGCTGTTGGTTGACATTCTGCAAACTGTTTCAAAAATTGATTCAAAACAAAGTAATGAAAACAAATACAAAAACAAAATAATCAAAACAAAGGAATCAAAACAAAACAATCAAAACAAAGCAATTGAACCAAAACAAACAAATGAAAACAATCAAAACCAGTAAAAGAAAATAAACAAATCAAAACAAAACTAACAAAACAAATTTAACTAAAATTAAATTTAAAATTAAAAAAAAAATAAAATTAAACTAACAAAAATAATTAAAAAATTAAGATTTGTTTAAATACTTTGTTAACGACATTAATTAATCTTAATAAACAATTTAGTTAAATAATTAATTATTTATATTATTTATGATGATGAATAAATATAAAGTTTATTATAAACTTATTTATTACATTATTCTACAGAAAATGTATTAAATTGATCTTTTCGTAATTTCTGAAATAATTTCCTATTTTGCAATTCTAATAAATGTTCTTGATTTGAACAATTTTTCTAACTTAAACATTCCGTTAATGTATATATGTATTTATTATTCAAACATCAAGTTTAAGTCTTCGAATTTTTACAAAATTTCTTTAAATTTTTTTATAATTATATACAATTATAATTAATATAAGTATAATATATATATTATATATATATATTATACAAAATATATATAATACATTTAAATTTTTTATATTTTTTTATATAATATTTTATATTTATTTTATATAATATATTTTATATGCAATATATAATATATTATATGCAATATATAATATATTATATATAATATATATATATTATATTTGAAAGGAATGCTATTTTGATATAAAGAAAAACTTTGCAATTTCATCTTACACAAAAGGTCAAATGATTGTTTATGTAATCAAAGTATGAGTTTGTAGTAATTCAAAAACAAAAAAGTCAAGTATATGAATTATATTTGGACAGTTAATACGTTAATAATAATTTCAACGTACAAGGAAGAGCGGCGGCGTCGCTCATTTTGATACTTAGAATGTGAACGGAACGTAACGGACGTGCGTTTTGCGGGAGTATGACGCGGAATTTCGATGACATCTTAGGAATTCGCCGGCCGCTCAAACTAGGAAGTGACGTAGCATGGGTGACGCCGTCACAAATCACTTTCAGTTCTACTCTGTAATTTGACTGACGTCCATTCAATTGGTCAATTGATGATATCGCATCTTTATTCATTTTGATATTTTTTCAATGCAAAAATATGAAAAGCAAATCAAGATGTAGATGCTTGCAACATTTCATCCGTTCATTTCGTTTGTAATTTGCATTTTAGAGCTCTTTCAAGTTGAGTTAATCAATTTTTTTTTTTTTTTTTCGTATATTGGTTTTTAATTGTAAATAACGAAAGGATAAAACAAGAAGCTAATGTGCAGATGTGAGAAACAATTTACAAGTAAAATCGATAGCTTATAATCACAAGTTACATGTTTCGATACGCAGCCTTGATAAAACGTTTTAGATTATTACCTTGCGCTTTATCTCATTAAGTATCGTCATACTCTAGTTTTAGTTGTGCAGCTGTAGTACGTACATTTTCTGCATAATACTTCAATTTAATTTTATCGGCAGATAAATGCTGAGAATTATTATATTAGTATTTTAGAATTGAAAAGAGAATGAAAGCAAAACACGAATTGTAAACATCTTCATTTATCGAAAATAAATATTCTGAATATATTGAAAATATCTTCAACACAAAGTCAAATAACAAAACAAAACAAACTGTTTATGTTTTCTAACGCGTTTTATCCAAACACGTTTATACTTGTTTCAAAACATAAACAATCCAAATGTGACCTTGTTTAAAAGTCAAAACAAACGTGTTCCAAAACAAAATTGTAAACACAAAAATGTTTCAATATAAACACTTTTGTTATGTGAATGTATTTTATCGAAAATAAATATTCTGAATATATTTTTCAACTGTAAAATTGATTCAAAACAAAATAAATAATCTTTTCTAAATATTTTTAAAAATATAAGCAAATAAGTTTTGATTTTTATTTGTTTACAAACAATAAAGAAATATGTTTTACCCTTGTTTGAAAACATAAACAATCAAAATTGGACAAGTTTTAACTTGTTTACAAATCAAAACAAACGTATTTCAGAACAAAAATGTAAACAAAAAAATTTTCAAATATTAACATTTATATTTTTTTTTATATTTTATTTGTATTATTTATATATTTATATAATTATTTGTATTAAAAAAAAAAAAAAAAAAAAAAAAAAAAAACACATACTAATGAAGAATGCCATTTGTATAATAAGCCTTGATACTATGTATAGCTTCTTCTCATTCATTCATTCTGGATACGTTTAAAACGTAATAGCTTCATAAAAATACTTTGCGGTTATAACCGTTGATCTCGCTCGAGAGACGTTAAACCAAGCGATTTTCACCCGGAATTGACCTTCAGTCAGCAACAACTGCAATTGCAATATAAAAAAAAATAAAAAAATAAAAGGAAACAAGTGCAAATGTTTAAGGTTTCTTGAAACTTTGTTAGCAATTTTTCGAAAAAAGAGACACACTGCGGATGAAAGCATTACGGTGAAAGCAACACGTATACTTTATATATACAACGAGAAACATCTTCAAGTTTAACACTTAAACCTTTCAACTCACGCCATTGCCGCCATTTTCTTCCACTTTTTATAATCAATAAATAATATTAATACTAATACTAATACTAATAATACTAATATTAATACTAACACTAATACTAATACTAATACTGATACTAATACTAATACTAATACTAATTCTAATATTAATACTAATACTAATACTAATACTAATAATAATACTAATACTGATACTAATACTAATACTAATACTAATACTAATACTAATACTAATACCCGTACGGAAAAAAATATAAGTCAAAATATATGTCAAAATATATAACTTTTTGCCGAAAATATATGTGCACATATTCACATATATTTTTGCATATATTTCGAAATATATTTTCTTCCGTTAGGGTACTAATACTAATACTAATACTAATACTAATACTAATAATAATACTAATATTAATTATAATAATAATAATAATAATAATAATAATAATAATAATACTAATACAAATACAAATACAAATACTAATACTAATACTAATACTAATGCTAATACTAATACTATTACTAATACTAATACTAATAATAATACTACAAAATAATAATAAAAAATGAATATCTGTAATTTAAAATTAATTTTGATTAAAATGTAAACTTGAATTTCAAGATTTAAAGTTTAAATGTAAATTATACAATTTCATCATCCCGTCTTATCGACTTTGGAAATAATTCGCGTAGCTTCGAGATGTGTCATTTCTATTATTTTTTGTACCTTCTTCCAAGCCAATCGTAAACATAGCGATTGATCGAGACTGGCGTAGGAATTTACACGTCGTTCATTTGTTGACTACGTCATCAACTCTCGACACATAATTTTCATTTTTCATTGGCAATCCGTATCATACACCATTTTCAAATGCCGCAGAGTCGAGAGTTTCGAACCTTTTTAGAAAGGCTCTTCTAATGCACCCAACAATTCTCGTTTCACTTTGTACAATCAGTCTGACAGAATTTGTTTTAATCAGTGTTGTTAACTTGTTAATAAAAAGGTCAAGAGTTCAGGTTCTAATACAATTTAGAGAAAGCCTTCAAACTATTAAATTATCCATTTTTTCTTATTTTGTTTTTTAATGAGAATGCACACGAAAGATAAATGCGCAGGAAAAATGTGTAAATTTGTAATAATATTTTAATAAAAATGTGTAAGAATTGTGATGTATTTTGATGTTTTTAATATAAATAGTATATAAAAATAAAAACAAACAAAAGCAAAATAAATCAGTTAATCAAAACAAACAAAATAAATAAAACAATTAAAACAATATAATCAAAACAAAGCGATCAAAACAAAAAAAGAACAATCAAATTAGAAAAATCAAAACAAAACAATCAAAACAAAACAATCAAAACAAAATAATCAAAACAAG
>JABFPJ010006183.1:0-11227 GCA_022817425.1 Gryon sp. ZL-2020
AAAAGGAAACTTGATAACATGATAATACTTTTGTCCTAAAAGTATTTCCTTTCAGCCGATATGTGATTGGAAAATCCTTTTCTCATAAAAGGAATCTTTTGATATTGATGCAACTGTTCTAAGCGTGTAGAATAAATATTACACAGTAATATTTATTCTAAATATTACACAATAAGTATTACAGCCAATCTTTACCCATGATTGGGCCAAAATTATGTGCCGATAATGTGCTAAGCTTGGGAAATGATCTTGGGCCAGAGTTAAGCATTGTTACATTTGGATATTTAGCCAATCTTGGTTATTAATTGGCGGCCGACGATCGGCAAAACGTAGCCGATACTGTGCCAAAACTGAGCCAATTGTAAATTTCTATTTGGGATTTTTTAATCAAAATTAGAACTATCTTGAGAGAAGAAACTCTCAAATTTGTGTGCCATAATCTAAAAAGGAGCGTCAGCTTCTTCTGCTTGACTAAGATGACGTTCAAGATCAAACTTTCTTGATCTAAAAAAATACAGATTTGCATTAAAAAATTTAATATTTTTGTTAAATGACTACACTGCAGAAGCAAGTGTCTCATTTGGAAACATTTTTGATGATTGAGATGCAAAAAACGTAAAATTAAAAAGTAAAAATTGAATAAATGACACACTTGTGTTTGTAGTGTATGATTTTTCAACACATATGTTGAACACTAATACTATAGTATATTCTTGAGCAAAAGAAAAAATCATGTTTTGTTCAAAGTTTAGCTCTTTAAGGATTATACAATTTTTACAAGTCGAATATTATAATGAGTATATCGATACTTAACTTATTAACTTATTTATTTGCGTGCTAAAGTTAGTTATTTTATATCGTGCTAAAAATATGATACAATAATTTTTTCAAGAGCAAAAGTGGTCTTATATTGACCGAGTTATTTGGTCATGTGTTATATTATGTATGATCTCACATATCTTAGTTAATAATATATATTGTTTTAATATTCTTAATACATCTTTAATTCGGAGTAATTAATAAACATTGGTATAATTCTATAAGAAGTTTATTTATTAAACAACTACTCAATTTCAAATATAAGTATAATACTATTAAATAAATATGATTATTATTAAATATTAAATAATATGATTATATTTCATGCCTTGGAATTATATCTCTTAGTTTTGCATCGGGTGTAAACTTTCCTCGGGGAAAAAAATATTTCCCATCATGCAAACGATACTTTTTGTTACAAAGAAGCTAAATGTTACAAAATCAGTTTTTAAAAAACGTAGAGATTGTAAAAATGGCATTATAGGCACCGCGTAACAAAAAATATTGATATTTTTTAATATATGTATCGGTAATTATAAAATATTTTTATCTTGACACGTGTAATTCACAATCAAGACATCATATGTCCTTTTTCATCTGTATGAGCTGTCATTGTGAAAACATGAAACATTCACTAATCAGAAACAGGCGTTTTATCATTACTATCAATCTCGCTAACGTGTTGTACCACAGTCCCTAAGGACTGAACAAAGTTGGTTAGCAATGGCAGATCTGTTATTGACTATTTGCTGACGAATCTAGACGAAATGCATAACGACAGTAACGACCCTCGTTCTTGCTTATGTTAGAAAAAAGGCGACCCTGTTAACTATTGAAGATAAACGATGTCGCAACATGTGATGTGATCCCTTATACTATACTCATTCGTGATTATTTCACACATACAACCTATCTTTTGATGATTTGATGATATCTTTAACTTATATGTAATTTTGGCATTTTTTAAATTATTTGATGATAATATATATTGATTAAAAATCTATATGAATAATATGTACTTATTTAAGTGAATAGAAAATTTGATATTTGTTAACCAGATTAGAAATTGTTGTATTCTATTTTTTCTATATGCATATATAATTTAAATGTTATATGAGAAGTCTCATTAGAGCCATCATGTAGCAAAAGTGATTATTTTTAAGTTATTTAATTTCTCGAAAACATTTGTCCTTCATTTGTATAGTTCACCTTTCTTCAATAAAGTAGAAAATGAAAGTATAATGGCATAGAGAAATGTCCTTAATAATAAAAACATCGTTTCATTTTCGTTTTATTATAAGAGGACTCGATTTATGCGCTTTATATTTTTTCAAACTTTTTATGTTTTATAATACAACATATAAAAAAATTATCACTTGTATTTTATGCATTTTTTACTTTTTCATGAAATTTCAATTTTTTCATAAGTTTTCGACGTTTTGATGAATTTTCGACGTTTTGATGAATTTTCGTTTTTTTCTCCATAAATTAAATGTTTGAATGAATTTATAACTTTTTTACATTAATTTCTATGAGGTTTCACGACTTTTCTTTAATTTTCGTTTTTTTCATAAATTTTCCATTTTTTAAATTAAAATGTAATTTTCTTTTATGATATTTTCACTTTTTCATGAGTTTTCGATTCATGAATTTTCAACGTTTTAATAATTAATTTTATTCATTTATTTCTTTTGATATTACGACTTTTTAGAATATCATAAGAAAATTGCTGTATTATTGTCCTTTTTATACTGTTTTTTTTTTCTATTTTTCTTTATTTTGAAAAGTCAGTAGAAATCCAATCTTAAAAATGAAAACGCACACTACTGAAGTTGGAATACGTTGATCGAAAATGAGCACTTTTATTCAGCGTCCATCAATTCAAATATCGATGAGATAAATATATTTGGCAATGCGCCCGGATGTCGCCATACACAACTACTCTCATCCATTAACTTTTTTCATTATGCACTTATAATAAAGTAATTTAATTAAAATAACCTAACTTGTGAAAACATAAAAAAAAATATCAGTGGACTCCATTAGTGTAATCTCTGCACAAAATTTAGAAAGATACACTTCAATAGCAACGGAAATATAGCGTTTTTTATAAGACTTAGTTTTTTTACATTTTCGTTGATTTTCAACATTTGGAAATTCAGGCACATGTCGATATTGAACAAATTAGAACAATATTTATTTTAATTATAAACGTAATTGAAAAGTAATTGAATTTTCCACTAAACATTAATTTGATGTATAAAATTGAATTATATATATACATAATTAACAAAAATAAGATTATAAATAAAATTACTCGATAATTTGATTCTATGAATATCAAAATAATAACACACTTTTAGCCGTTCTTAGAATTTACAAGCATTATTATATTTTTCACATTTAGTATGAGTATGTGAGTATAAATTACATTTGGCCATCTTTGGTCAGTTTTACACTTAAGTTAGAAACTGTTTAAATTTTAAAATATTTGAATGAATATTTTTCTGTTTAAAATAAGCCAAAATATTTGAATTAGAAGAATGCTATAAGTTAAAAAGTCCTACAATTATTTATGTTTGAATGCCTACACTGACAAAAGTAAGCCTATAAAAATTATCATCTTTCTGACAAAATAGGGATATACTTGTAAAAAACAACAAAATTATCATCTTTTCTGATAAATATATTCGTTTTTATGAAAATAATTCTCAAGCTTCGAAGACTTTTTATCAGAAAAGATGATAATTTTTTGGTTTTTACAAGTATATTCCTATTTTGTCAGAAAGATGATAATTTGTATAAGTTTACTTTTGTTAGTGTAATATCTATTTTCCTATAATCTATAACGTACCTAACATTATGTTTAAGATGGACTTTATGTATACCTATCGCAGTGATACATTGTGCTTGCGAGAAGCTTTTGTTCATTTAATAAATATTACTTCGATTATCTAAAACATTTGGTGAGGTTTTATGTAATGCATAATAATTTTTAACGCATATTAATATCATATTGCGCATATATACCTAATAATTACTATGTATAAAAAATAGAAATATAATTTAATATAAATGCTTACATAAAATTGTTATGTTGTTGATAATGCAGAGACGAGAGCAAGATTTTCTGAAAAATTATTACTCAACTTTTCATTAAAACTTACGAAAAATTCGTCAAAAAATCAATAATTTTTAGTACAAAGTTGAGTAACTTTTCGAAAATTCTTGCTCTAGTCTCTGCATTACTGAAAGCTGAGTAAAATATATTGAAATTTTCTCGCCGTGTAATAATGCAACAAATTTTACTACATCCATTGAAGTTGTAAGTGATGTTAACTAACGCGATTTGTAACTTTTTGGCTTAACCCATTTTTCCTTTATAGTTAACGAATTTTTTAAAAAATAGTCAAACTTTCTTTATAGTAAATTATTTTTTCTTTGCAAAAAACGCAGTGATGCTATTAATTGTAACTGGTCTTGTCTATAAAAATAAAGAAAAATATAGGGTTATAGTTAGGATCATTTACGTTAACCGAATGTTTGGTTAATCTAATGAAAAGTATTTTTACTTTAAAGAATTATTATTTAACAAGAAAAAATTATAATAATATAATCAATCTTAGATTTCTCTTAGTGTACGCGTCAAATAATGAAGTATTATTCGATTAAAAGATATTGTTTGCTACAATAATATTATTTAATTAATTTAATACAAAAATTCATTTTATATCTTTTTATAACGTTTCTGTATGCATTTTTACTAAACTCATCAAATTATTATTAGAAAATGTATGGTAAATTTTGTAAGATAATTTTTTCCGTGT
The DNA here is from genome assembly GCA_022817425.1 of Gryon sp. ZL-2020. Taxonomy (NCBI): domain Eukaryota; kingdom Metazoa; phylum Arthropoda; class Insecta; order Hymenoptera; family Scelionidae; genus Gryon; species Gryon sp. ZL-2020. The sequence continues at coordinate 4,647 of JABFPJ010006183.1, forward strand.
ACTATTTTTGTATAGTAATTATTAAACTCGTTTCAATTGAAAGGAAAGGAAACGTTCATTAATTCATATCGTGAATAAACTCTTAAACAATGTTCTTAATTAGTAAATATAAAAACAACATATATTTTTATATGGTTAAAGGTTGTATTTCACAACACAATATATGTTGTTGGCTTTTATGTCTTTTTTAATGTTGTGATGTGTAGAGATAAGACATTAGGCGCGATGAAAAATGCACGACATAGTTATGTCCCTAATTTAAAGTATTACACAAAGCGTGTAATTTAAGGACAGTAAAATATCCGACGTCTTTATCCTCGCCGCATAGTCATTCAAAGTGCCGTTTTTGCACACAAAATCTTCATTTCAGAAACAACATCAAGTGTTCCTGCCAACAATTGGCCAATGTAACACGCGATATTGTAAGCATTAATAAGACATTGGTATGCCCATCAAATGATGCATCTGCTTCCTTTTCATGCGTTTAATTTGTGGATCTCGTCATTCTTGTTTTAACTACATGTGTGAATGCAACTAAAAAATTTAGACTGTATAATTTTGTAGGTTATAAGAATAAATGGAGGTTATAGGTTATAAGTTATAAGAAAAGAATACGTTTACGAGCTTCTGAGACATCAACTACTTAAAGATGTCGTAAATCTTTTTATAAGGAAATATTTTCAATTTCGACTGATTTGTGTAATAATCATTTTTTTTTCTTAAATAAATTAGTCAATTTCGTTATACAAATTAATCAAAAGTACTTCTTTTATGTATCGTCAATTTCAGACTTGTAATGTTTGCCAACAGGAGATTCGATAGATAAAAACCAGTTGTTACCTGACACCTCAGGCTACGCGTATTTCGTTAATGATGCTTTTATTTAATTTTTTATACGCCAACCATCGCCATTAAATGAGCGTCATTTTTCATTCTTACTTAATATGTTCATCCAATAATTTGATGAGATGTTACTCCTCTTTGATAGCAGCTGAAAAGAAGACTGCTTCAATTTTTCCGCCTAATGAAAAAAAACATTGAGTTCATATAAATAGATTGAAGACAATTAATTATAAATATAAATTTGTAATTTAAGAAAAAAAATGAAAATAGATTAACAGACAATAAATAAAGTCTAATTAAAGAAATTTATACGGTAAATATGTAAAAATAATTAATTAAATAATATAATATAAATACATACATTCGTGATTGAAAAGTGCTAGATTTAATGAAATAGAAAGCATACATAGTGCTGCATTAAATGACTATATCAATTTTGATACTGGCTTTAGAGATAAATTTAAAACTATGTTTTATTTATAAGTAGTTAAATGAACTTTATAGAGATACAGATATAAAAAGTGATTCAAAAGTGTTGGGTGCGAAACCTAGTTACCGAATTCCGACCAACAGCAAGGAAGTTTTGTTAACCAAAATTCGTCGAGAAGTCTTGTCAAGTAAGTAATTAATAAATAATTATAGTAATATATTAAGAAATAATAATAACAAAATAATTGCTTGTTGTGATTAATATCTTTTATTTAAATTTTTAAATTTTAAATTAAATATAATACTTGACCATTATTTTGAATAGATAATTTATTAATAAGTGTTTATTTTTTAATAATGATATTGAGAAATAAATCTATGAGAATGATTAAATTTCTTCAAGAAATAAAAATTATACAATTAATTTTGCTCTAATATAAATTGTTAGAACCGAGTTTGTTTGAGAAAATGACAAAACAAAATATATGAAAAAATGACAAAATGTATGAAAAAATGGTCAAAGTCTATATTGACGTAGAATTTTACAATCATCAATTTATAATAATTATGGATGTGAAGATGTCAATAGTTAGAACCGTATTACTGGCAAATAAATAATTATTATTAATGAATTGTCTGTTCAAAATAATGGTTGAATATTATTTAATATAAAAATATAATTATATAGCGAGAAAGTTTCAATAAATTTTACCAAATTTTCAGTAATGTAGAGACTGGAGGAGGTTTTTGCGAAAAATTACTCATTTTTTCATTAAAAATTATTGATTTTTGACTCGTCACAATATTGTTGTTAGCCAATATTTTGCCAACTTGTTTAAAAACTGATTGTGCCAATTTTTATTTATTTATTTCAACTAATAGCGCCTCGTACACATCCGTATGGCCGGAAATTAATAAGATACATCAAAATATAATAAAAAATCACAATAGAAGAAAGATAACGAAGAAACAAAAAAGGCAAAGTTTAGTATTTACAAGATAAATTAAATGAAAATAAAATTATAATTAACCATTCACCATTCAGTTCGCATTCTGATGATTTGATAAATATTGAAATAATGAGTTCTTAAAAATTTGCTGACTCTCACTCAATCTAATATTCTCAGGCAATTCATTCAGACACTTGGTTCCTTGAACAATCAATGATTTTTTAAAAAAAGTCGAAGAATAAAAAGGAACCATCAATTGGCGATAGGTACGACGTACATTTCGCAAAATTACTGATGATCGCTCCACAAGATTGACAGATAAATAGTAAAGAGATTCAGTTTCAATTATAGAATAGATCATGTAACACAAAAAAAATTTCCGTCGATTCTCAACTCTCAGCCAAACAAGCTCAGTTAAATATGCCGAAATAGAAGTATCTCGCCGAATTTGATAAATATAGCGATCACGCATTTAATCATGATTAAGTATTTAAAAGAACCTGTAATTTATTTTGTTGCATTTGTGTCAAGTTAGTCAGTAGCAGGGAACAGTAATCAAGGATGGGAAAGATTAGTGATTGAATGAGTTGACGACGGACTTCTAATGACAGCACCGAATGACTGTATCTGATTTGTCACAAAGTGTACCAAACTCTCCGTGAGACCTCGAATAAATGATTATCCTAGGACAGCGTTGAATCAAGAGAAACTCCAAGATTTCTCACATTAGAAACAAATGGAATCACCGTATAGTTCAAAGTTACTAACAGAAGGTTCCAGTAATTGATGTTATTAATAAAGTATGGTGATCCCAGCATTATCATTTTTATTTTAGTTGGATTTAAACAAAGTGTATTCGAAGATGCCCAACGTGATATATTTACAATATCATAATTTAACTTTTCGATTATTCCAGCAAGTTTATTTGTGGATCCTTGGATATAAATTTGAAGATCATCAGCATGAAGTAGATGTTTGCAATATCTAATGGATTCAGGGAGATCGTTGATGAAAATGGAAAATAGCAACGGTCCAAGGACAGAGCCTGGAGGTACACCTGTTTGTATCAATTTCCAAGAGGACAAAGTACCATCATCACCACGAACTGTTTGCATTCTACCAGTCAGATATGATCTGAACCAGTCAACGACAGATTCAGAACATCCCAACGAAACCAATTTAGCCAAAAGAAGATAATGATCAACAAGATCAAAGGCTTTAGAGAAATCGAACACTACAAGAACAGTGACCTCACGAATGTCCATTGCGGATCTCACATCATCGACCAATTTCAGTAGTGTTGTTTGCATTGAGTGACCTCTCCTAAATCCTGACTGATATGAGTCCAAAACATCAGTCGAAAGAAGATAGTCAACCAGCTGATCATAAACTATCTTTTCTAAAACCTTTGATAGGGCACAAAGTACGGAAATGGGCCTATAATCATTAGCAGATGTCGGTTTTGGGACTTTCGGTATTGGTTTTATCACAGCTTTCTTTCATAAAGTAGGAAAGGTGGACATAGTTAAAAATAGATTGACAATTTTCCATATATCTTCCAATAATATTGCACAACTTCTCTGATAATAATGATGGGAAATTCATGGGAAAATGATCAAAACCCGTCGAATTAGTCATTGATCTTTTCATCGATTTTTCAATGGTTATACGTGTGACCGGGCTGAAATCGAAGCAAACAGCGATGTGCTGACTAACATCATTCAAGAAACCGTCTGACGTAGGGTATACATCCAATACGTCAGTTGGAATAGCATCCGCCAGATGTCGTAGAGACTCAACTAGATGATAATTAACTTCATCCATTTGTGCACAAAGTGTACCTTCAGGTTTTCTTGATTTGACAACACCCAGAGAGGTTATTTCTCTTCATAACTCAAAGGCTTCATGAATCAAAGAGTTAACGAAGTTATTCTGTTGTAGTTCTGAGTAATATCAGGTATGTATTATGTCTATAACGTTTATAATACTTTTGAAATGTATTTCTATATTCAATTTCTTTCTTAATAGTTAACGTGATCCATGTAGCATGTGGATTTTTGACAAGGACATCACGTAACAGAGCACATTCATCAAACGCATTAATAATGACATTATTCAACGCAGACACGGCGTCATCAATAGACGAATAACATATGGGATAAATAGATTTACATTTAGTAATCGATGACGCAAGCTGATTAATTTCTAAGTTCTTAAAGTCTCGAAAGTATTTAGTAGTTGATGATCGTGAAGAGGGTGCAAGATTATATGTAAGGTACATCATTTCATGGCCGGATAAAAATGGGAATCCCGATTGATGAAAGTATCTAACCTTAGTTTTAGAACCAACAATACAGAGGTTGAGCAAGGTATGCGAATGAAGAGCAGGGTATCCAATTTTTATGTTAATAGGAATAAAATCTAATTTTTATAGTGATAATTAATTAATCTTTATAAACAATTTAGTAAATAAATAATTTATTATTTATATTATTTATGAAGATGAATAGGTAAATATTAACTTATTCATTAATATACAAATAATTGTTCATTTTGTTATACTTATTTATAAAATTGAAACAAATCTAAAGATTTGAATTTTTGCTATAAAATTTTGAGTGTCAATTCTCGTCAGCATTATTATCATTTACTATTAATATATGGAATTAAGTATTTTTAAATAAAAATATATGTATTTTTATTTACTGCTTAATTATTTATTTATTAGTATTTTTTAGTTTAATTATAATATTATATGATTATTTCACTAAATTAATTATAATTGATTGTTAAAAATTAATAAGTAATAATGTATAAATAATGTTGGATCACAATGTCAGTTAAAAACTAACTGTAAATGTTGGCTAACAATCTTGTATCAACATTTGCGTAACAGTGAATAAAACCATGGCCCATCATTAGTATACCAATATCTTACTTCTGAAAAATTTAGTTAGTTAATGTTGGGTATCAATGTCGGTTCTATTTCCGTTCAATGTCTGTTAAAAACTGGCTATGAATGTTGGCAGACAGTTTTGCATCAACATTGGCAAAGTAATCAATACAACATTAGTCCAACGTTGTTATGCCAATGTCGTTTGCCAATATTGTTCCAGTCTTGCTTTGATTGTGAAGTTGTTGTAATGCTGGCATTTTCCATATGGGAATTTGTGTGTAAAATTCTTTTGCGTTAATCATTTTGTTTATTTCAAAAATTTTATATCTATTATGGCTACATGGAAAGACAAAATAAGCCTTCGCCAAATTTTACGAATGCTATGCTTCAGAAAAGAGATTTCACTTTAAGTCAAAAAAGAATGCAAATGTGGCTTCTAATAAGAGCATTTCCGTTTTTAGTGTGTGATAAAGTAAATATTAAAGAATGCAAATTAATGTACTGTATTGTTCTTTTACTTAGAATCAAGGACATAGTCTTTGCATCAAGATTGTCTAAATCCATGATGCCTTATTTAAGAGCTATGATCAACGATTTCTTTTTAGTTTTCAAGAAATTGTTTCCAAATGTCCACCCGATTAATAAATTTCATCACCTATTTCATTATCCTGAATCAACTTTGAATCAATTAGAACTCTGAGGATGGTAATTCCACGCTCAGTCCTAATTCCTTGGCTCCAGAACATGATACTGGAAGTGTAATAGAAGACCTGCATACGTCCAAAAAGTTCATAAATTCCGGCTTAATAAATAAAAATAGCACGTTAAACTCTTCTGACTTGAGCTCAGTTCCTGTGCATATATTTTCGGTAAATAAACATCGTCACTAGTTAAAATTAAAATTACTTTAAATTATATTATTTTACTAGCTGATCCCCCGGCTTCGCCCGGGTACGAACTATTTATCGCATAAGCTGACGCGAATTATCTATTTGAAATTCATGTAAGGACTCCCCCTTCCCCTAAATATTTTTTGCAGAAATCGAAATTATAAACACCATTTTATATAGCTCTAACATTCTGAAAAGTTCATGCTATAATCTAAAATTCATTTAAATTAAATAAGTTTAATAGCCGTCTTGAGTTAAGAAACTATCAAAAAATAGTCTTAAAATATCAGAGAAAAGTAAACAGTATGAGGTTATGAAAATATATTTGTTTGCTTGTTTGTTTTAAAGAGAAAAAAAGTTTATTAGAAATCATGAATCAAAGGCATATATAAATATTAATATTGTTAAATATATACAGTAATAAAATATATACAGAAATTAATAAAATAGAAACTTATTTAATTACAGCTATTATAATAATGCGTTGCGATAAACAATATTTTTCGTAGAATTGTTTGGTGCATAAATAGTTAAATTTTCTGGATCTGATACCCGGGAGCATGCAACATATAA
>JABFPJ010006184.1:0-11226 GCA_022817425.1 Gryon sp. ZL-2020
CTTACGAAAAAACCATAAAATTTTCGTATATTTGGGTTGTCATATCTCGACGAAATTTCAACCAATTTTAATTTTTTAAGATGCTATTTTTATCTCCGAGGCAGCCGCAATCTCAAAAAAAAACAATGTTGTATTTCGAAACGAAAATAAAATAGATCTGATATCATGAATATCGGATAATAGAATCGATAAAAGAATAATATGGTAGTGTTTCGCTTTGTACTTGGCGCGAGACACTACCGTGTCTCTTGATACCGCTAAAATATTATAAGCATAATAATTTTGTATTTAAATTGTTTTAAAATGCCGCCAAAATGATTGTAATTGTAAAATAAATATTATATTTGTATAAAAATTTGCAGAATTAATAATAACTTTCACACTCGAATTCAAATGCCCACGTTTAAAATATTCGCTATTTGCAGTGACTAGACGAAAAGTGACATATGTTCCTTACTTTATGGTAAGACAAAAGTCACCATAATAAGACAGAATCTAGTAATGAGAAGAAAATTTCATCTTATTTTTGACAGGTAACGTAAAATCAAAATTAAAATGTGCGAAATATAATATTTGCTGAATTTTTTTATAAACTATTTTTATTATTAAGATAAAATAAAATCAAAATTAGATAATGTAACTATAAAGATGTATTTTAAAAAAGAAAAAACGGGCGATAATCATGCGATTGAGGTTATGTCGGCCAAAGTCGCAAAAAATGGTTTTGCTTAGCGCCCTTGCTCGTCGAGGCGCTGACGCGCCCCTTGATTTAATGTTGTCTGACAATAATGTCTACCAGGAGGTCGCAAGAAATTCTATTAATAAGATAAACACCGCAGTTAACGATTTCAAAAAACGTTGGCTGGATAAACAGTAAATCAACAAATTACAAGCTTACAAATATTTTCAAACCGCAGGTGTTTTACCCCGAGTTTACGGTCTCCCGAAAATTCACAATCCTGATAACCCGTACAGGTTGATTGCTTCTTCGGTTGGAGCTACTGCACACAAATTAGCTGAATTTGTCGATGAAACTTTACGAAACGAGTTGCAGCCATCTGAAAGGACATTAAAAAAGAGCACAGAATTGATTGAAATAATGAAAAATATTAAACTTCCACTTAATTACAAACTGGTATCTTTTGATGTTGTTTCTATGTTTATGAACGTTTCGAAAGAAGCAGTGCTAAAAAGCATCGAAAAAAGATGGAATTCCATGCCTGCAAGCAAAGTGCTTTCCTGGCAAGAGATGAAAATCGGCTTGAACTTGCTGTTGAATAATAATTTTTTCACATTTGATGGACGGTTTTTTAAGTAGATTTTCGGTATGCCAATGGGTTCCCCGATCAGCCCCGATCAGCACTTTGTTTTGTGACCTTGTGATACAGGACCTTGAAAACACTTGCTTGGAGAGTTTGGACTTCCCTGTACCGATATATTGCCGATACGTGGACGACATTCTCTTGGCCCTTCCGCATGATAAAATCTCTAAAACGCTAATCTCTTTAACAGTGTTGATACTAATTTACAGTTCATCTGTGAAGAAGAAAAAAACAAAAAAATCAGTTTTTTGGATTTTGAATTATCCCATTGTAATGATAACTCGATTTGTTACAATTGGTACAGAAAACCCACGTTTTCTGGTAGAATTTTGAATTTTAACTAAGAATTTTTCACGTGATTTTTTCACTTGTTGATAAAGCCTTGAATTTGTCACACAAAAAACACCACCTAGACAACCGCAAAATTGTGGATCGAATATTGAGTGAGAACGATTATCCATTAGAAGTCCGGAAAAAATACATTAAAAAACGCATCTCCACCTTGCGTTTCCCTGATAACAATTCAGAACACACATTTCGGACAGACCTACAGTCATTTTGCCCTATTCAAGACCGTTTTGTACGAAAAACAATATTGGAGTTATTTCTAAATCGAAAAATAAACTTAACTCTATTATTAAAAAAGGCAAGAAAAAATTGGATAATGATTCGCAGACAAATGTGATCTACAATATAGCTTGTTTAAGTTGTCCTAGCCAATACGTTGGTACAACAAAACGAAATTTAAAAACCAGAATTACAGAACATCAAAAAAAAAACGAGTGACCCTGATAGACACAATTGTATTTGGGTACATAGAATCTCTCAAGGTCAGGATTTCGATTGGCAAAAACGTAAACATTCTGGATATCGAACAACAATTTAAAAAACGAATGAATTCTGAAATGCTTTTTATAAAAAATAAAAAAAAATAATTTTTTAATTTAATTTAATTTTTTATAAAATGCTTTTTTTAGCTCCTGAGATTATAATCTTTTAGTCTGAAGAGGGTCATATAAATTGACCGAAACGTTACACTAAATTTTAGTGTCAAAATTCGTCCAAGTGTAAGTCAGATTGAAATTTCCTGTTTTTATCCTTCAAATATTATTTTAAATTTAATTAATTTATATCTATATATTTTCAAATATATTCAGATTGTATCTTTTGAGAGGTTACATGTCAAGAAATGCAACGAAGCTTTTTTTATATCCACTACGTGCCATTTTGAAATGGTGATACAAGATTGTAAGAAGGTCGAAATACTGGGATTATACAACTTAATTGGCACTAACATATCTGTAGCACAAAAAGGCATTATTTCACTCAAAGATGTGATAAAAAATGTTAACCATTATGTTCGTAAGTAAATGTCATAAAATATTATAATCGATAAAATGTAAAACTATAATATAAAACGTAATATAGTGATTATTATTAATATTAGCTCATACTGAGTAGGAAATTGTGCATATCATGTGAATCTCATGTGACTCATTCGGGATTTACAAAGGAATTCACTTTTGATTCACTGTTAACTCACTACAAAAATTGTGGTTAACTGGGATGTGCTCCTGTGATCAAATCATCCATATAAAAATTATTTAATAATATCTTGGCTGCTTGGGGAATAAATTTTTTTCTAATGCTGCTAATTCTTTCAAACATCCCATTGCTAACCATGATGCTGATTTGGTGTCATAAGTCACAGTATTGAGTGAATACACTGGATGAAAAGGATCATTTCTCCATAAAATTATCTGTAAATTTCTGTCAGCATCTTTCATTGTGTTCTGCCTAAATATTTTCCTATATCTGCTTTTAAAACCACTTGATAATATCTGAAGCGTAATGATAATTCCACAATATTTGTCTGTAAATTAGAATAAAGAAGTAATATATCATTTAATGATATTCCTGATCATGTTTGTGATGATGCGTCGAACACAACTCTTAACTTGGTAGTTAAATTTGACTCCCGAATAAGAGGCTGATGACGAATAAAATATATGTTTGATTCTTTTTCAGATTTCTTGCGAATAGACATATGTCCTGAAGACTCGTACTCATCTAACGTAATCTCTTTTAAAACTTGAATTTGTTTCAGATCGTTATTTTAAGTACTTCATTCTTCTAAGTGCTACCTTGAGTGAATCTCCTAATTTTATGTCTGAGTTCTTTGATAATTCAAGTTCAAAACGAACACCTTGATCACAAATGTATGCTGATTTGACATTTTCTTCACAAAATGTAACAATCTTCTTTAGTTGTTGCAGATCTTACTTCTAGATCCTCAGTTATCCAAAATCGCTCCACTTGTGTTTCTAATGGCGAATTCGCTACGATATTGCAGATTGGTTTTAGGATTTCCTTTTAACTGTAGATGAACTCACCTCCAATTATCCATCCTAAATGTGTGTTTCGAAGAACGGATTGATTTCCCTTAATGATATTTTCTCCATATAACCTTAATCTGTTTTACTTAATTTGCGGTAAATGGTCTGTAATACAGAAAGAATTAAAAATTCTTGTTGAGACTTGAAACTAGAAGTTGTAGAACATATTTCAACTAAAACCGATTTATGAATTTTGATTTGTGAACAGCTAACTCCACTTAAAGATAATTCAATGTTTTTTAATGGAACTCTGAATTTAATAACTAATTCTTGATTCATCAAAGTTGACTGAAATCCTGAATCTAATAATGCTCTGCACTTATGCAGTCTTCCATTCACATGTGCTACATAAACTTGTGTTGTAGAAAGTATAACGTATTTTCTTTGCTTAGGTGTACAATATGTCATAATTTGTAGTTTTTCTTAAGATCCTTGATCTATTTTATTACTTGTTGATATGTTGTTGTTATTAATATTAACTTGTTATGTTGATTAGTTACTGTTGATTCAAGAACTCTGTTTTGATAAATCATTTATTTTGTCAATGAAGTAGAGTATTATGTCCACCATCACTTTTCTTGCACTTTGAAAAGTCAAACTTAAATTTGATTATCAACCTTTTCTTTTCATATCTATTTTTTAGAAAATCTCAAGCTATGGAGTAGTTTGCATCAGTAAGGCAAAGATAAGTTTTAATACATTGACTTTTAACAATCCCCTTAATAAATGAAATTCTTATCCATTCATATATGAACAATGTTCATATTCCCCATGAAACGGTTGTATGTTTAACGATGAAAGCTTAGCCTTTAAAACGTCATTAGTTTAAATATTTCTCATTAGCTATTCACACACATCATACGTAGATATTTATATATACGAAGATATTATAGATAACAGTCTTATTTTGTTTGAAATACTATAATACCGTAATTTTACTTTCATTTCATGTCAATGGATATTATAACATCACACGCGCTTTCTTATTATATAATTACTGATGATTTCTATGAGATGTCACAAGAAAATTTGTATTATATCTTAATTACGAATATATCAAAGACATTTCGAAATCGAATTATGCAATACATTTTGCTATGCAAAAATTAATTTTATTATGTGAAATGTTGAAACAACAATCGAGTCTTTGTGTTTTAACTGACTCTGGTGAAAATCTTTGGCTCCATATTTTTGATATCGCAATTTTATGCCGTAAATGAAAATATATATTCTTAAAATGTTTCAGTTTTGTTTTTTTATGATTTCATTACAGTTCTTATTACTTCAGTGCTTGTAATTCGCAATTGTAAATTAAAATGTTAGTGCTTATGTTTCACTTTCAGGTTCAAGGTTCAAGATATATAAAATATCGCTTTAAAAATTTGTTCTTGTTTACTTCAAATAACTAACCTAACCTAACGTCAAATATATCTACTATGATGATTATTCATTTAACATAATTATAAAAAATGTATAATATTAACGACAAATACAAAGAAAAATTTAGTTTGTGAACAGATAAATGTATACAGGGTGTGTCATAAAAAGTTATCGAAAAAATAAGAATTGATTTCTGGTGAAAAATTATGTAAAAATATACATTGCCACAGGTTTAGCCACAGCGTTTACCACGCCATGGCACAAATGTGACATACTGTGGCATATAATGTGGCATATAGACATAGCTTATGCCACAGTATGGCAAATGCCGTGGCAACTTTGAATAAACCTGTGGCAATATCTATTTTTACATATTTTTTTACCAGGAATAAACTCTTACCTTTTCGATACTTTTTTGTGACACACCCTATATATTATATTAATTATTTCCGAAGACTAATTTACAAATTTAGTTTAGCAAAAACAAACGTATACTTATTGTGATTTTTCACATTTGAACAAATTAGATTTAAAGTTAGTTACTATTGAATTACAATATTCATTATTATTTATAATTACTGATTTGTTATGAACTACAAAAACGGCTCGTCCAAAAAACGGTTGCATATGTGTAAAAACATATATGTAAATACGTTATATGTATCGATTATAAGTATAGAGTCTAAATGTCCGAATCTTGGCGCGAGATTTTATTTCTAGATTCAGAACTTTTTAATATTTGAACGAAATCATAGTATTTGTTGGGTTAAATACTAAACATTTTTGTTAAGAACCTTAACTCTTTACCGAAGAATTAAAACCTTGATTTAAATGAAAACATTTCAAGAATTTCAAATTCTTGCTGCAAATGATTTTTTGTCACAGCTATATATTTTTGTATCTTAGTAATTTGTTCTAATAATAAATAATGCATTTGTCATAAATAATATTTTAGCGTGAATTCAATTTATAGTAAACATGAATTTTTAGATGTTAATATTCTTTTTTGGTGTTGTTTTGCATGTTGAAAAATATCATTTGTTTGATATTGAAAAGCGTGATACAGTACAGTATAGTGCTACCCGCACAAAACAACTATTTGAAAGTAGTTATTTTTACTTTGCCAGAGACTATACCGTGTATCTTTATGTTGTTTAACTCAATAGATACAATGACCAGAGTTTTTCGTTGCACGTTTGTGTCTAATTAAGGTTGTTCACCACGCAGAACATAAACAGCCGCTCGTTACTCTTGGCCTCCCAAGCATAATTTCACTAGTTGCAACGCATAATGCACAAGATGCATAACGCGTATAATATTTCACTATTTCATTTCAGAGTAAAGTTCTCTGACTTTATATACTGTATTTATCTTCTTGTATAAGAAATAAGAAGGGCACTGGGAATGAAATATTTTAATAATCTGAATAATTAAAATAAATGTTGAAAACAATTAGATAAATAAGATAGTAGTATTATAACAAATGTTGGAATTAACAAAAGTTCTCTGTAAATTTGGATATGTGAAAGTTCACTTAATCTACGTGTATATTCACTTATTGTAATTGTATATGCACATATTTGAATAAGAGCACGACTATGTACTTATTCAAATGTAGAGAGTTTGTCAAAAAATGTTTGTCGCGTATCAAAAAAGAATACAATAAATTCTTTCTTGAAAATGATGAATTTGTTACATAAGAAAAACAACTTGTTTATACGCATAATTCATTAATGAATTATGCGTAGAAACAAATCTAATGTAAATGTAGAAAATCATTATACAACGCAATTCCCGTAACGTCATCGAAGAAGAGTACATAAACATAGAAGAAAGACATTAAGATAAACAATATCACACGGGTCTTATATACGTATTCCATGCTGGACCGTACATTTTAAAAAGCATTGCGTCAACGTAATACACGACGCGTACTATAATATAAGATCTCAGCAGTCATATGTGTAGCAGCACTCACTATAAAAACTCCGCATTTTGAAACGTCTTAAGGGGACTCTCCACGGAAAAATGACGTAATTTCGAAAAAAAACCGAAAAACTTTTTTTTGAGTTTTCGGATACTTTAAAGTGTCCTCTTTCATGTGATACTTTTATTTTTTTGAAACATTCTTTAAAAATGCATGAAATTAATAATTATGCACATTGATGCAAAGGCGGATGAAATGCTTTTACGGCGGTTTTGCTGTCTTGTAACAAATAAACCTAAAAACATTAGATTTTATGTTATTTTTGGACAATCATCATCTGTGTTTTGCTAATTAACAATAAATAACAATAATAATTGTTTATATAAATTAAAATTATTTATAACAATTGAAATTGAAATGTTAATTTTAAAAATGGATAAAAATACACTACCCTAAAACATTCAAAAATAAAATAAAAACTTAGAAAATAAAATACCGCTATGATTCTGGTTCATTGTCATCTAAAATCTCCCGACAGCGTGATAAAATAAGTGTACGACGGAGCGCGGCTCGGAGTACCGAAGTAAGCCGTTACGCACGGAGGGATAGAATGACAAAAAAATACCGAAGAAAGAGCAAAAACAGAAAAGGAAGGACACCAATATAGAGCTGGAATAGAAGACTAATAGTATAAATAATATTATTATGTATTTTTAAATCAATTAAGAATGTAAACCGCAGAAAATGAAAGTGAAACTTTAAAATGCGTTTTTCTCGTAAACTTATTTTTATCGATTTTCCAAATTTGTAATGTTGGTGGGAGCTTCATTTTCATCCGATTGGCTTCTTTTTTTTTAACTGTTCAGAATTCAATCCTCTAAGACAATTACGGACAAATTTTGAATAACTATTAATAAAAAAACATAATAAACTTTACTTTATAAACAATAAAGTAAAAGAAAACACGATTTTTTGGCGTTTTTTTGCTTGATTTCACATTATTGTCCATAACTTTTGTTTGTTAATAGTTATTAAAAATCTGTCCGTAATTTACCTAGTCCTCTAAATAAGGAACAAAATGGCGTCAATAAAAATAAAATTGCTTGTAATTTAAGGTCCCAGTACCTTTTTAAAAATGGGCATTCTTGAACATTTGCTTGTTAATAACTCATAAACAAATGATTTTTTTTCGGTTTTAATTCAGATTATTAATTAGGGACCTGAACTCTACTAATCACCAAAAAATCAAGGCGATTGCACTGAAATTGACGAAAATAGCCATTTTCGTGGAGAGTCCCCTTAAGATAAAAAACATGTTTATTTAAATTAAAAAAAAATGTAATATAAAATTGCATGATTTAAACGTATAATTACAGGGCTGTTGCGCTTTAAGAATGTTCAAATTCCCTGACTTTTCCAGACTGAAATATCATTTTTCCAGGATTGTTAAATAAGAAATAACTATTTAAAAATTAATCATGTATTTTATTGAGTTTAAGGTAATTTTTTTATTTAAATAATTTTTATATATATAACTCAGAATATTATCTAGAAATCAAATGCAATTTAAGTAATGAACGAATACTTTCATTAAAAAATTAGTAAATTTTATTTACTTTATTTTTCATATAACTTGTACTAATAATGATGGTCAGTGAAAAATATTAAATACTTTAGAATTGAGAAATGTATCGACGTCCGAAGACATTTGCACTTGAAAAGCGTTACCGTAAAAGTAAAATATTTTTACCTGACCATCGTTATTGGTACTAGTAATATAAAAAATAAAGTTAATAAACTTTGTCAATTTTAAATGAAAGTATTCGTTCCTTATTTAAATTGCATTTGATCTGTAATACTTTTGAAATAACGTAGATTACCTGTTAGGGTATTTAGAAAAGAAGATTCTCT
This sequence comes from Gryon sp. ZL-2020, assembly GCA_022817425.1. Lineage (NCBI taxonomy): Eukaryota > Metazoa > Arthropoda > Insecta > Hymenoptera > Scelionidae > Gryon > Gryon sp. ZL-2020. The sequence continues at coordinate 8,937 of JABFPJ010006184.1, forward strand.
CATATTTTTAAATAAAAAAACGAGAGATACTAAAAATGTAATATGTTTGCATATGCAATCTTATTCAGTAAGCCAATACCTTCAAAATGAGCCGTTAACCATATTTTTACAATGATAATTTACAAGATTATAAGCTTTTTTATTTTTTCAAATTTGTCAATTTTAAAATGATAAAAATTAAAAATGACTGTAAATTTGAGAATATGCATTTAAATGACAAATACTTTTGGGAATTCTTATTTCGTGTGTAATGAAAGCTTTATACAAATTTTTAAGCAATATCGTTTCTTGGCATGACGGTTTGACATGGAGTGACTCATAATTTTAATCTGACGAAATAGTATGTAATTAAACTGAAGTTTAAAAAAATCAGTTATAATTATAATATTCCCTGACTTTTACCTGACTTTTCCAAAAAAATTTTTTTCCAGGTTTTCTAGGTGCGCAACAACCCTGTCATTAATACCTGCTACATACGTTTAATACCAAATTTTTATATATTAATTTTTATACATTAATACCATACATTTTTGAGATTAGTAACATGGACAAAACTGGAGTATTTGTAAATCTATGTACATTCATTCATTCCTTATGTTAATTATTTAAAATTAAACAATTGTTTTATTATTTGTATATTGATTATACGAACATTTGGAGGTCATAATGTAAAATAGAACAAAGTTAATTTGCAGTTAAATTATAATTAAATATAAAAATGATTTGAAATAATAATCGTTTGTAAAAGTACCAATAAATATTTATAATAATTATCACATACAAATTATTTTTTAAAATAATAAAATCGATAAATCGGCTTCTTTTTAAAAAGACTCGAATAATCGAACATCGATGTCCTTGACAAACATCGCGCATCACTAATGCCAGGCATGACGTACGACACGTGATGCTCTTCAATAGTGGCCACGATAGGCATGACACGTGACGAGCGATGTTCTGACATCATAGCCATACCTGGATCCATATGTGGACACATATGTGGATCCATATGTGGATCCATATGTGGGTGGACCCATATGTGGGTGGACCCTTATGTGTCCCTTTATGTGGGTGGACCCTTATGTGTACCCATATGTGGACCCATATGTGGATGGACCCATATGTGGACCCATATGTGGGTGGACCCATATGTGGAAACATATGTGGACATATATGTGGATCCATATGTGTACACATATGTAGACACATGTGTGGACCCATATGTGGACGCATATGTGTCCAATATGTGGATCCATATGTGGACCCATGTGTGGACACATATTTGGACCCACTTGTGTAATAAAAAAAGATTTTTTGTATGTTTTTTGTTGGGTTTTTTTTGGGTCTTAAAAAATATATTTTCTTCAATTTTTTGTTGTATTAATTTTAATAAATTAAAATTATAAATAATTATTTTTAATATTAATAAAATTGGGTTGTCATAAAGGGGGGGGTTAGAGGTTCAACATAGAAAATTGGCAGAAATAGGTCCAAAATAGCAAAAAAATGTACTTCCCTTATGACAACTTTCTCCTATGACGACCTCCTCCTATAACAACCTTCTCCTATGACAAACTTCTCCTATGAAGACCACCTCCTAAAGACGACCTCCTCCTATGACAAACCCCCCATATTACGACCCCCATATGACAACCCCCTTTAGAAAAACTTTCGTAAACAAATTTTTTTAAATGCAAATTTAATTTTATATAGCTTACGACACTCAGCAAATATTGAATATTATACCCTAAAGATTTGGTTCAAATAAATCGGTTCAGTAGAATTTGCTTGATAAGGTAACAGACAAACAGACAAATATAGATTGAAATTTATGTTTATTCATTTACTTATTTACATATTTATTTACTTATACAAAATCCAGCGATATAACCCATTGAAGGATAATAATATACAAAGAAAATTAAGTGGACGGATCAAACGTATTTCAAAATAATATTTCTAAGAATACATATATAGTCGCAAAACAGATCTAGATTATTTCTATTCTAACGCAAAAATACATAAAGGAGGAACATAAGGAATTGGAGGAAAGCGTGTATTGAAAGTTGGTACTGAAAAAGAGGTTATAACATTTAAAGAAGAAGCAATTATATCAGTAAAAACTGCACATGCAAAAAACATAAAGAATTATGAAAAGTACTAGAATCAAACATTATAAGAAAATATATATCAAGTTATGCACATAATAGATTTCGTAGAAAAAGCAGAATTTTTATTATATTAAGGCAGTGATATCATATAATATGATCAAGTACAATAGTATCAATAT
>JABFPJ010006185.1:0-11226 GCA_022817425.1 Gryon sp. ZL-2020
ATAATGAATTACATGGAAAACATTAATTCTGTAAGGTAAAAAATAATTATATAATGCAAAATGACCTTGAAAAGGTAAAAATATACGAGCCAAGGTATTTATGCCTAATATTTTGTATTATTACTCGATTGAGTCAAAATTATAACTAAAAAAAAGTTATGATATCAATAAATTTGAGCCAACTTATTAATTAAATTTTGTTTAAATAATAATTTTAAATGAAATAAAATTCAAATAACTGAAACAAAAAATCGAAATTGCTTTTTCGGAAATCAAAAAAATTGAACGTTTCCATTCAAACGTTGAAAAGCGGCTCGTCAAGCAATTTCGATATTTTGTTTCAGTTATTTGAATTTTATTTCATTTAAAATTATTATTTAAACAAAATTTAATTAATAAGTTGGCTCAAATTTATTGATATCACAACTTTTTTTTAATTATAATTTTGACTAAACCGAGTAATAATACAAAATATTAGGCATAAATACCTTGACTCGTATATTTTTACCTTTTCAAGGTCATTTTGCATTATATAATTATTTTTTCCCTTACAGAATTAATGTTTTCCATGTAATTCATTATATTATATGGTTTTATTAAAAGCAAAATTCTTTTTTTATTTTCCTTTAATTAATTAATAATTTAAATTTATTAATTAATTCTAATGTAATCATTTCTAATCTAATAAATAATTAAAATTAACAAACAATTTTTTTGAATTACGCGCTTCAATTTTAAAATATACTGATATAAGACTTGCACAAGAGTTTTAAATAATTCAGCCTTGCGTCTGTTTTAGTCATGCGGGTTAGTCTCGATGAATAACCCTGTAATAATAGTAATAATAATAATTTAGATATATTTATTTAATATTTTAAGATAAACTGAAGGATTATTTGAAATTATCTCAAATAAAACATACCATTTTTTGTTTTACTTTATTCACTTAATTTTTTTATACGTTTTTATGCATTAAGTATAATTTAAATATAAACATTCCTCATAGCACTTTGTTAAAAATTTTACTTAAGTCTAATGGATATAATCCTCAATATGCAGACAACGAAATGTCAAGAAATCTCATATAAAAATGTTAAAAGTTTCTCTGCGCAAATATTTATTTTGCTTTTGGAATCCTTAAATCGCATTTACTTTAGAGAAACATTAAAAGTATAATTTAATGTATGACAGTGCATTTTCAACTTCATGTAGATAATTGCAAACAGTGCCTTAAATATTTAATTATTTATTTAATGTTATTGATAATAATACAGTTTCAATAAGAGGCAATATTACTGCTTTTGGTTTAACGTTATTATTATACAATAAGCAAATAAAAATTCGATTCGGAGAAAGGTAAAAATTTACGTTAGTACTCGCATAAATCAGAGATGCATCAATTGCCCCTTTTCTGGTAATGCAAGACACTGCCATACAAATGCATAGCATATCTTGAAAATAATAGTGAATAATGTAACTTTATAATATAATTTACACAAAATTATTATAAAAATATTATAATCATTTCAACTATATGCATATAACTTTTAACTAATTCACTTTGGTTCAACAGTGTTTATTGTAACAATTTATGATTCATAATAAATTACAGTAAGATGTATATAATAACGCAATTTGCTTAATATATTTTAGATTATATTCATTTATATTTCCTAATTTTATCAATTATATTTTTATATTTTTTATTTCATATATTTTATACGTTTAATTGTTTCTTTTACAGTTGGCGGTATGAGCCGACCATCAAAAACAATAACTCAAGCGAAAAAAGTAGCTCCCCCGGCAGTTCCAGACGTCTTTCGTCATTCTGGCTCGTCATTTGGATCGGCGGGATACGCGAGTAGTGAAGATGGCTGTTTTTCAAGTGGCGGAGGCAGTAGTGTGCCTGGTGACGATGGTTCTTATGGGATGCCACCCGGCAAGAGTCCAGGACCCATTTTTACACATCCTGGATTTTCCTTTCCAACGATCATCGGCAAATATTCTCATGCCGAAGATCAAGGTAATCATTTTATTCTATTTTTTATTACTTCTATATTTATTCTTCTTGAATTTCAGTTTTGATTAATATGATATTTTAACAATCAGTCAAAGGTATCATTTATTATTTGTCATAGTAGTGAATATAATTTATATCATAAGCTATATAGATACAATAATGTCTGATTCCGTAATAAAATATTCATTCTACAACTTTCTTATTGCATAATAAAAAAGACCAAATAAAAATTAACATTTTTTTATTCTTCATACTTGAAGATCAAAAAGTCAAGTTAAATATTATGCAAAGTATTGACTTGCAATTTGTACTGATATGTATAATTAATATTTTTTTAATATAGGAATTGATATGACACAAAGTCCTGGTCGAGACAGTCCAGGTAGTTCAGGATCTGGTTCTGGCTCAAGGCATTCGACTGCATCATTGGATTCGGGCCGAGCATCGGGATATCACCTGGGTCCACGTGGCCCAGGTGCTCTGAATTCATCGCCCAGATGTTCCATTAGTTCTCTCGGGAGTCATCCCGATAGACCCTCTGATCTCGACATCGTTCACGCTTGGCTCACAGAACTTCAGTTCGAAGAATACTTTTCCCTTTTTGCACAGGCAGGATACGATCTCGCTACCATAACTCGCATGACTCCTGAAGATCTCACGGCTATAGGTAATACAATTTGTGACTTGTATGGAAGAAAATATCTGATTAAAAATACTGACCTTTCAAATCTTAATTTTAGCAGAACAAGAATTCAATTAATTGTGTTTTCTGTAGACATTGTAATATAATTATGTATGTTGGTTTATAGGTATTAAGAAACCGAATCACAGAAAACGACTGAAAACAGAAATAGACAATTTAAATATTGGAGATGGTTTGCCAGAACATATTCCTGGATCCCTTGAAGAATGGCTCAGGTTATTAAGACTCGAAGAGTACCTCGGTGCTCTACATCAACAGGGTATGCGTTCGGTTGAAGACGTTACGACTCTCACTTGGGAAGATCTTGAAGATATTGGCATCGTGCGTCTTGGACATCAAAAGAAATTGCTATTGGCTATTAAACGAGTGAAAGATATCCGAGCTGGAAAACGCATACAGCCACTTGATCTTGCACGACTTCCACCTCATCCTGGACATACTCAGGTTTATATTTTATGAATCATAAAATTTAAACCTGATTTAAACCTAATTTATTTCTTTTCTATTTGACTTTTTTAATTCATTTTTCTAATTTATTTTATTTGTATGACAAATTATTATTATGTCTTTTGATTACTGAAACTCTTAATGAAAATTTTTCAGGATGTAGTAATTCAAAGAGCTGGGCCAGATTTGCCTTCACCAGATGAAGACTGCTCATCACCGGTATTAAGGTCGTTTCAACGAGCAGGAGCGGATAATGGTTCAGGTGCTACTTGGAGAAGCATGTACGGAGCGTTGCCTAGGGACATGGATCACTATGGAACAACAGTCAATCGAGGTCATTCACGAGGTAAATCACTCGAAAGTTTAGAGGATATGCCGCTTACATATCCACCATCTCCGGCACCACCTACTCATCATCCTCAAACTGTTGATTGGCGACCGAGAAGCTACGAAGATGGCGATTTAACGCCTACTAATGAAAATTCCATAGTTGAGGCAAGTGGAGGCACACTACCCCGACCGAGACATTGTCTTGTACGTCCCAGGCCAGTAGCAAAGGTATTTATAATTTCATTTTAATTTTCAATATTTGCTATTTATATAACTATGTGTAAATTAATTAAAGTTTATATAGTTCATGAGGTCACTGAATGAATATCAATTATGTTTACAGGTTGCAGCCACACAGGGACAATTTAAATCATTACCACGTGATTTTGACAACAAATATCAGCTAACATATGGTTTAGACAGCAGTCCTCATTTGATAAAACGTCAACCACCATCACCACCACGACGTCAAAGTTCAAGAGATGTTGGTCCTAACGTTAATGTTAGCGGAGATGTTGTTATAGATTGTAGCGGTCCGGTACCGACAGCCACTTGTGACGAACATATTCGTCATCACACTCCAATACATCATTTACATCATCCGACGTCGATGTCGCCGGCACCGGTACCATCACCAATACCAGCAACTCCACCACAACTCAGTAGACCACCGTCGTCGATGTCCCGATCTTGGGGTAGCGTCAGTGTAAATATTAATGAAGAACATGAGCTTATTGCCTCTCTTGCCCTGCAACATAGAAATGGATCCGATGCTAGTTTCAAAGTATGATTCTTATTTAAACAAGTTTTAACAAATTATTCTTTATTTAATGAAATATTTTTACACACAAAGAAAAAAGTCATAGTTACTCAAACCATGCATGTTTGAATTTTTTTTGCTTTAACTAAGTTTTTCTTATTAATTTATATATTATTAACTAATTATATGTACTAGTTTCCAAGTTGGCCTAACTAAGTATATTGGTAACAACAATTAGAAACTAGTTACAGTAGCCAGAAATCTTTTGTTAAAGACAATTTTAACCAAGTTTACTGTTTAAAGTGACAATTTGGTTCAGTGTAAAGAAGAATTTATAACAGAATTTTAATACAATTTTTTTCCTTTCAGTCGAGTTCGAGTACAGAATCAGATTCTCTTCCATTTGCTAATGAGAACGCAGGAACCATAAAACAACGAGCAGCCCGTGCACAGGAGTATGTCGGCAGTCCCAGCCATAACATAGTTCATCATCACACTACTAGTTCAGAGCCTGCAGATGTGCTTAATGACATAGGGAATATGCTCGCCAATCTTACTGATGAGCTTGACGCTATGCTCGAAGAAGAGAAACGCCAAGGCCTCAACTCGTAAATCTGCCTTCCGCCTAAGTTCATTTCTTTGACATAAGATTATAAAAAAGAGAAAAAAGAATACAGCGAGCGATACGTAATGATTTTGTAAGCGGCTTAATATGAAGGTGTAAACAGATTTTGTTGGAAAAACAAAAGAAAAAGAACTTCAATGATTCCTCTTCAATGCTGCCTTTTAGATCAATCCAAACTTTTTCATGGATTCAATGCACAAGACTACGACATTTTCGATGTTTCATTACACGATTTGCTACAAATTTTGTATCTTTATACGCCAAGTGTTTTATAGCTATTTTTAAAGAAACTTACAAATGTGAACAATCGTTTTGTACTTTTTGATTCGAAATTTTTTAAGAAAAACTGTGTGTTTGTAATCAACGTAGAAATCATTAATACAATCACAAACGCGGAATTTGATGGTTATTTCTGCATCATGTTTCGCAGTATTTGATGAAATATGGCACATATAAAATTATATCATTTTGGTGGATAAAGCCAATTTATACAAACATGGCGCAATCATAATCAAGTTTGGTCGATGAAATTATAAAATTATCAAATGAAAAACCAACATCAACCGTAAATGAAAAATATTTGGAATTATAAATCAATCTTTTGAAGAAAGATCGCCTTAATTCTACATTTCAAAAAGATAAAATATCCAATTATTATTTCATACGCTCATAGAATAAGCAACCGTTATAACTGATGTTGACATAAAGAAATTTAATCCTTATATTTAATAAATAAAATAATAGATGCATTCTTCAGTAAATCTAATTTACATTTGCAAGTGTTGTCCGAGTCATATGTTTTAATTACGAAATCAAATTTTAAAAGCAACAGATAAAAGTAACTGCATCTCATAGAACATCTTATAATCATAATTCAGACTGAGAAAGTGTTTAAATTGCGAATGGTTATACCAAATGCATAATTACAGAAACGCTTCGCAAAAACTGCTAACATAAATTAAACTTACAGACTGACGCAGAAAAATTAAACAAAGTTTATTTACTCTTGGTCAATAAACTTGAACATACAAAAATAAAAAAATACAATTGCGTTCATTGTTCTGCAATATAAATAACATTAATATATATTCGTCTTTAATTTGTTGCTTCTCGGAAGACATATATAAATACGAGCTCTTTAATATTTATCGATTACGCTGCAGAAACAGGTTTTGATTGCCCATGAGGCTAGTCTTAGTCCTATTATTTATAAGACGAATTTCTTTTTTATATAATGAATAATTATACACTTTATATTTTAAGAGGATCGAAGAAACCATTCAAAGCGTTAAAACTGTTCGTCCAAATGGTGATGAATTTGATTGCCTTTTATTATATACTTCCAATACACTCAAAAGCTTACATTAAAAGGGAATAATGTATTAGATTTCAAATTGATGTATTTCATAAAAATAAGTGACAAAACTAAAACAGTGTCGCCACAATTTGCAGATACATAAATAACGAACTAAATATTTATACAAATGAAATTATTACACTCTAAAAAGATACTTTTGATTAAATGCGATTCCTTTAGTAAATAATAAAACGGATTCCAAATATAATATAATACTGTTTGAAGTATAATGTACTTCCAACAGTATTTCGTTTAAATGTAAGAAGGAAAATCATTTATATCGAAGTCACTTTTACTATAAAACGGAACTATTTTGTCGTAAAACTGTTTTGTTTTATTTCTATATAACCGTAACTATTATTTTACAATGTATTTATCTCCGTCAATGAAATCATGACAGATAGACACATAGTAATATTTTTTACTTTTTTCAGAAGAAAAAAATATTTTTTCTTAAATTTAATTAAAATTTAATTAAAATTATTAAAGTTTCCGAAAGCAATAAAATTAATAATTCTAGAAAATGATACTATTTTCGTATTTTAAAATATGAAAACAAAAATTGTCAAATGCAGGAATGTATTTATACTAAAAAAACATTATCTAATATATAATTCTGTTTTATAAGTGAGTTTAATAAGTGAGTATTTAGTATTTATCGACAAAAATTCCTTCATTTTTTGTATATTGATTAATGTCGTTTCCTAAAATATACCACTGAATTTATATATTTTGATTTTTGCAATTTTTTAAACTTCTTTTTACTTATATAAATTTAATAATATGTGTGTACTATCTGAATTTAAATATAACTGTCTATAATTTTTAATGTTGACATGTAACCTAAATTGACAGATTGTTATTATAGTAAACTAACATATTTTATTATTAAAGTGGAATTTCTAAGATTAAAATTGCCCGTTTTATTGTACAATTAAAGGAATATCATTTTAATTCTAGTAGGAAATTTCTTAGAGTGTATTTTTAAGAATTTTATTTAAAATATGCAATAAAGATACTGTAAGTAATATAGATGAATAAATTAAATAATTTAGACTTATATAATGATAAAATCGTTTAATGAACATCTTTATCAATATTACCAAAACACACAAATCATATAAAGAACGGAATCTCTCTGAAAGTATAACGTTACTTAATTATGATCAAACTGAAAACATACTTAAAATGATTAAAGCGATTCGATATTTTCTTTACTTCAGTCTTAATTCATATTATCTGCTGAATTTCATTTTAGCGCTGCATTAATGGAAATTTTCATTATTTTGTTCTTGATCTCATAAAATAAATATGTTCAGCGATTTTAAGTTCACAAACAATTTTGTGAACTTGAGAAGAAAGCCAGGTTTTCTTAAATTAATCTAGCGGAATCATAAAATAATTTTAATAAAAATTCAGTTGAATTGAAAAAAATAATTTTATATTTGATTATAACAAAAAGTATCCTAAATCAAAGTTTAAAATTGTTAAAGACTTTTTTTATTGACATATGTTATTTTTCAATGAAATTCACTAATAAAAATAGCACTATAATAATTAATTAATATTCAACTGTAATTATTAGTTAAGGATAAAGGATAAAGGATTTAAAAATAAAGGATCCAGTGAGGGGTTTGCGGTGATAAACTTTTGTTGGATAAGAATTATTAAATCTCGAGATTTGCTCACACCTCAAGCAGAATCCCAGTTTACACAGTACAATGTGCGAGTTTACACCCACACAACAATGGCCGACGTTACACACGTACACAAGTTGGAAGCCATGGAGCGGCCGTATCCTGGTGTCCAACGCGAAATTTCGCTATTGACTGTGACTTGGATCGGGAACACGATTGGTACGGAACCCAACACGAGGGTTGGTTTTGCGGATATTTCTTTTTTATTAACGTTGCGGGTCTCTACCAGTTAAATTCTCGTCGTTAAAAGTCTGCTTAATCTTTTCAGTCGCAGTTGTTACCCAAGGAGTAGGAAGTCTTATAGAATCTTCTTGATATTAACGCCAATTCGTCGGAGGGCAAAGTGTACATCGTGCACACTCAGGAGTAGATGAAGTCGTTCTACTATTTCCCGAGCAGCTTTTGTCATAATTTGTGAAACGGTGATAAGTTCATTACCAATCTCAGTAGACTGTAGTCGAGGGGTGTCACGATACGAAATAACTGAAATACCACTGAAACTGTAATCAAAAGCATTTGCCACACAAGCATCAAAAATCAAAGAAAAATTATGATATTCAGTTCCATCAATACATTTCGCATTTGAAATAACAGTGTAAAAAATAACCCAAACATGACCAAATTCTTCTTGTGATTCACAAACAAAACGAAATACTGCTTTGTAGAGAAGATGGTTTAAAGGTATTAGTTGATATCCATTTTGACAGAAATCTTGTGGGACTTCAATCCTTTCATTTATCCCTAATCCAACTACCGGTAATGTAAGTGTGGAAGGACAACGACACTTAGTTACTAGCTCAGTCCTGTTCATCAAATTTGGATCTCGTATTGAAAGTCTCATTTGAAGTAGCTCAATTAATTTTTCAAGATCATTTGCGAGAGAAGTTTTAACATTACGATAGGTTAAAGCTTTATTTATTGCAGAATTTTGTAGACCTTTTTCAATACTAGTCAAACGTTGATTTGCAGCAACTACTAAATTAGAAACACTGAAATAAAGTATTAGACATTAAACCAGATTGATTTTTCTTGAATTCATATTTTAAACTTTTAAGCAATTGTAATCCATTTGGTGGTTCTCTCAGAATTTTATCATTATTGAAGTATGTGTACGTAATAATTGGATTCTATTTACGTCAGTTTCCCTTCCTTCAACTAAGGATCTCACTTGGAATTAGAGTTAATATTATGATGCTTCTTCTTTTTAGTCGAATTTCAATTATATCTGCTGATTGGTATAAACGGGTAGGCGGCCAGGTCAAATCCAAAACTATCTTTGCCATCGTTATAGTCACGTTCTTTCGAGCAGTTTTTTAATTTTTTGATAGAAGCCTTCTGATATCGCACTCATTTCCGAAGATTGCATTTTGGTGAATTGTTGCCAGTTTCACACATATAGAAGGTGAGTGCACTATTAGTTCACACACATCATCAATTAGCTCATGATCACTCTGTATTCTGCCACGCATTAGATAAACATTTGTGTCGGAACCTTATCGTTATCTCGCGAATATTCACATATGAATCCTATTAATACTGTATCTGAGACGGACTTCGCAAGGGAATCTGACACCGCATTAGTCGGAACGTTTCGTTCATCCACCACCTCCGATTCAATACTCTCATCATAAATGCGTCCCACTCCATAATATCGTAGAGTTTTTCCATCATTCTTATTTCGTTTAATTTCTTTCTTTTCATATCGCCCTAGGGCGGTGCTCATGTATGTGTTTGACTCGTATTTTGAACGGGCCTAGACATGTTATTATTTTTTTGCTTATCATCACCAGATTTCATCATTCTTCCACGTGTTTGACCATGGCCATTAACGGTAAACTCGACTGCGTCTATGTCTGCTAAAATACGGGCCATTTCGTCGACATTTCTCAGCGCTCTTGATTGTAACAGATCGAATGTTTTTGAATCAAACTGCGCGCCCATTTGCTTAATTATCCATTCATCTCCCAGATAATTGTGCAAGTGAGTCGCATCACTTGCCCAAAGCATGAAGTATGTTTCACGACTTTCTTCTTTATACGGATCATAAGCCCCGGTCAAAATATACGTGATCACCTCTTTTTGAATTTGGTGTGACCAACATTTATTTAGAAACCTACTTCGAGCTTGTTAGTAAGTTTCAAATTCACGAAGCTTGACCCACGTTCTAGCCTTATCGCGCATCGTGTTTGTAAAAGCTAACTGGGATCCTGCTCGAGATGTGGACAAATCCAAATAATTCTTATCCAATAAAAGTTTATTTCCGCAAACCCCTCGCTGGATTCTTTATTTTTAAATCTCCCCGAGCTGGAAAAATCGGTGCCATTCGTTCGCTAGTTTGATTCTCCTGGCCGAGCGCGAATTCAAATGATTACAACTGAAATATTGCAAAACATTGAAAATTGTAATATTTTAATTTATTTTAGTACTTGAGCGATTTATATTTGTATTCATAATTAAATTAGTGATAGATTTAATTTTCTTCTAATCCATTAGTAAAAGCTCTTTAAGATATAGAGGATATCTGTGACAATTGTGGCGACGCTCAGAGAACTGAACAACATCATAAACACCGTAATATTCTATAAAATTTTCTGCAGGCTTTATCCCCCATTTCAATTTTCTACGTTTCTATGATTCCAATTTAGAAAGATAAATAAACACACATGAAAAAGCTTGCTATCCTTGTTAACAGTAGAATTGTTTTATTCAGAAAAAAGTTCTATTCAACTGAAATAAAAACAATTTAGTTTTCTATAAAACATGAGATTGTGGATCATATATTGTCCATCATTGATTTCTTATCCAATTACATTCCAGTTTTATTCCGTTATTCCAGTTTGTAAATTCGATATCTCATTAATTCCGTTCTTGATATTTTTGCACAATAATTTGCAATGTATTCCTTTCAGAAAACTTTATTAAAATGTATTCTTTCATTGATTTTGATGGAAGAATTTGAAATGTTGAAAATGGATTCTTCCAATGTCTTTTACACGACCAAATACGTTTCCTCGTTTATAGCGAATTAATGTCATCGCATTGAACACAATCGCTTGGATTTTAGTAATTTAATCTCGAACCTAGATGTAATCTAGAGTCCCGACTTTGTTGAGTTCACTGAGAAGCAACTCATAATACACTATTTCATTAATGCACTCTTAAAAAGCTTTATTTGGTTCACGGAAAATAGTTTTGGACTGTTGTTATCCGAAGTATTGTATCGCAGCAGTACTTCGCGTTTCGTGCGACTGGCCATCCAATTTGGGAGAGCAGTGCTCCCAAATTTA